>JAASFY010000621.1:0-18500 GCA_023334035.1 Globisporangium okanoganense
AGTACTTTTCTGCGGCAGATTTAGTGCCGGTTGAATAGGTTAGAAATGGCACATTTGGTTTCAGCGTCGTATCTCTTTCAGTTATGTGGCTTTTGAATTGCGGTTTCTTGCAGTGTATCAGGAAGTGTCCAGCCCGTGCCTTCTGAAGATCACAGCTCAATCCGATTGCTCACTCAAAAATAAAGTGTAGAAAACTATGTGACTTAATAACTGACATAGAGTTTAGTAAGTTGACAAGAGGTTCACAAGCATATACAGGATCACACCACCAAAGCAGCTTTGTTGTCGGAAGGATTCTAGAGTTGAGTCTACAGTATTAATAACATATATTTATTGCGTCTGATAATGACTAACAAGGTGAGGGACACGAAAAAAACAAATGGCCGACAAGGTCGAGCTCAGAAATCATATTTTTTGGCTTTCCTTAATACGAAATTAATCGAGAATGTCACCTTTGAAAAACTGAAGCGACTACCTATTTTTTTCTCGACGTCTTCGTACCAATGCCTGAGTGTACAGGCTGTCCTATAGGATACTACGAGCCACCGCGATGCGACACCCGTGGACACTTGTCGTTGCCCCCTACGTTAGATCTCTGCTGAACTCCGGAAGTCGATCTTTGTTCTGGATGTTGAGTTGGAGAAGTAGAAGCATGTTCTTGGACGCGTTGACGTCTCGGCTCACAGTCATACCGTGGCAGCCATTGTTCTTGCAATGGAGTACACCGTGAACCTTGAGCGTTCGCTCAACGTCGTCGCGACACATGCGCTTTGAGTCTTGGTAGCTGATAGGCTTGTGGCTGCCTGCGTGCAGCTTGCTCGGTCTGAATTCGTCAATCGATTCGACTCAACAATACTGTCGAAGCATGCGATCCAACGGCTTCATTGGACCCGCTGGACACTTCTTGATCAGTCCACCGATGTCCCGATTGCTCCAGTCACCGAAGTCGACAATCATTCGTCGTCCTGCTTCCTTGGTCAGCTTCAAGCACAGCTCGCGTAGCTTTTTTTAGCACAGATGAAGCTACGCAACTTCAGCTTGCGGAACGGCTTCACCATAGCGAACTGCAGAGGGAGGTCCATGCGTGAAGTCATAAACGTGACGCACTCTTTCAGTGGTTCCAGCTGCGATGTCTTTTTCGTCGGCATGTTGCGGGTGGCTTCCAGGATGTCAGGACAGTTCTCCTGCCAGACCTTGATCTTCTTGTTGTGCTTCTTGTACATTGCATCCTCGTAGAACTCACGTGTCGAGCACTTGATCGTCTCTCCGTTCTGGTTTGTAGCCACAAAGAGATCCGTCCGGCCTGGGTCGAGTCCCCACAACACGTCGTAGTCATTCGCATTCAGCTCGTGGGCGACAATCTCTCGTTTGAGCTTGCGCATCGTGATGCTAACCGCTTTACCGTCAGTCACGATCTCGCCCGTAAACTTGCGATTAGCAGTTTCGAACTTGTCGATGTGGAAGAGCTCGCGCCACCGCTCGTCTGCCACTGTGTTCCATATGGGTCCTTTGCTTGGAATTTTGATACCAGCACGCTTCAACAATCCCCGGATTCCGATCTTGCACATCTTGAAATGACTGCACTCGAATCCACGCTTGTATGGAAGCAGACTGAACGAGCGGATCTCCACGTAATCAGGAGTTGTCCGGTTTACGAGATTCCGCTCCTCGATGTCGGACAGGAACATGTACGTTAACTGCAGTAGCAAGTGGAACCGGGCGTCGAGCTTACCGTCAGCTTCTCTGCGTGGGATCCGAGCGCGCCACTCCAATACAATCGGGTCGTCTCCTTCGTACTCGGGGTCGAGAATGCGCTTCAGTGTCGCGTACGCCTGGCGTCCGTCAAAGTCATACTGACGCTTGAGGTGCTTGTGGAACCGTCGGTAGAAATTGAGATTGACCGCGTTTGTCGTGTTGGTAGCCATCTGCGTGCTTGCGTTTTGTTGCCAACCGTCATTGATGCACTTATTGTTCGCTCGATCGGCATCTGTAGCGCGCCACTCGTTGTACAGCACGACGGACTGCTTCAATTGTTCGCAATCTTTAAACTTTTGTACACCAGACGCGACCGCGGTCAGACAGCGGTAGAAGAATGTCTGAGTCAGGGGCTCGAGAGAGAGATTCACTTGGCACAGTCGGACGACGTGGATGTTCGCGAGCACGTACGCCTCCAGCACTAACTTGTTCATGTCCTGGAGTACGCTCTCCCAGGGAAGCGCTCTCGCCTTCTCCTTGCAGAACGAGTTGAGCATGGTCTTGATGACGGAGAATGTCGTGCCAGCATTCGCAGCGCGTCGAACCGCATTGTCGGGGCGTCGTGTCTTCAGCTTCGCCTCGGCTAGACGTACGGCAGCAGGCGAGTCTTCTCGAACCGATTCGCTGTCAGACTCTGCGACGATCTCACCAGCAGGGGCTGCGCGTGAGAGCTTCCGAGGGTGAAGACGCGAACACGCGAGTCGCGGCGCCATGTCTTCAAAGTCTGGGTCGTCTGGCGGACGCTTGCGCTTCGTCTCGTCCGCGTTACTCGTGCACGAGGTCGAACAGGTGCACGTATGCGAGCGACGCGCGTGCGTCCCCAAGGAAGAACTCGCCACGCACCATACCCTCGAGCACGTTGAAGGTCGCTGGGACCGTCACTTCGAGGAACTTCTTGGTGATCTCGGCCTTCTTGTCGGCATCCTGCTCCGTGAAAGTCGAGATGAACACGATGACGAGGTCGCGAATAGTCTCGGAGACCATGTCCACGCACATCGTGTCGACGGCGTCCTGAGGGTACAGTCCACTGAGCGCAGCGGCGTACCTGACGATCGCAAAGCTTTGCGAGAAGACGACGCCATCCACTTGGAGCACGGGCAGCTGGCCCAGCGGCAGCGAGGGCTTGAGCGCGGGCATGTCAGCGTGCTGAATACGCTCGTCCTCGAACGCGACATCGCCGAACGCGAAGAGCAGACGCGCGAGCTCGGCGCGGCTCGTGCCGTCAAAGTACGTCAGCTTGAGCTGAGGAGCTGGGGTTATGATGAGGGAGATTGAGGAGAGTGGTGGTGGCCTTTAGGCTTTAAATGCTTTTGATTTTTTCACAGAACTACTCAGAAAAAATCAATTTGAATCTCTCCTATAATGAGTATTCGAGCGATTATCAATAACATAAAGGATAATTCAGAGCCCTACCCTATATTATTTTAGTTATAGAGGTATCATACTTTCTAGAATCATATCGAGTGTCCAAAAACAAAGTTGACTGCCAAGTCTGACCACAATCATCACCAGCAGTGTCATCGTTCTTTCAGATCGAACCCATCGCTCGCTCCATTACTTCTCCTGGCCACCTCACACTCTCAACCCACGGACGCCAGCCAAACGCCCAGACGCCCACGCGCGCGAAGCGACTACCGCCATGCACGTGATCCCGCGCGATGAGCGGCTTAAACTCGACGCGAACTGCGACCTGCTGCTCAGCGACGCGCTGGCCGTGCTCGAGGGCTTCAACGGCACCGTGGATACCAGGCACTGGCGCGCACTCGCGCGCAGCGAGCAGCTCACGTTCTACCGCGCTGTCATGCCATCCTACGCTGCAACAGTAGCAGATCTAGAGCCACAGAGTAATACGTCCAGTCATACAGGAAGCGGCGGGCGGCTGCAGTTCCTCGTGACCGGGTACCTGAACGGCAGCCTCGCGCAGGTCATGACTGGGCTCTCGAGCGACACGAGCCGCGAATTAATGGTGCAGCAGAGCGTGTTCCTAGCGGGTGAAGGTAATACCAATAACAGCAGCAGTGATGCACCGCCTTCGTCGTCTTCGTCAGTGGACCTCAGGACCGGCATCCGGAGCACGTTTAGCGGCAACGCTATCAGCAGCAGCGAGGTCCCGTCACAGCAGAAGGCCAGCTCGCTCATCGACGCGTCAGTGCTCCACGCCGAGCAGGACCATCGCCGCGCGCCGTTCCGGTTCGCGGGCGTCAAGTGGTACGCGTGGCACGCCAAGGACGGCGGCGACCAGCGGGACCTGCTCGCCTACGAGCGCCGCGGCGCGACGAACGATAACAACGACGACCAGGAGCTCATGTACCACGTCGTCCAGTCGATCGAGCGGTCGCCGGAGATGCGGCAACTGCCGCCAGGCATGCGGCACACAAAGCTCTCGATCTGCTATCTGTACCGGGAAGTCTGTGACGACCTCGTCGAGTGCTTCGCCGTGGGGCAGTACCCAGCGCGAGGCTCGGCGGTCTCACAGCGAGCTGAAGACGCCGCGGTCTCGGAGCGCGTGCTCACGGTCTCCAAGGCGCTCGCGGCGTACACTGCGAAGAAGCTCTCGCGACTCATTGAGAAGAACCGCAAGTTGCCAGTGATCATGAGCAAGTCCTGTCTCCGCTGCAGTGCGAGACGCACGGTCTTTGACCCATTGCGCACGTGCAGCATCTGCAAAAAGTCCGTTTGTCAACAATGTCGACAGGAGAAACTCATTTTCAAGCTCCACATCGACACGAACAGGCCCGAGACCGAGATTTTTTGCAACAAGTGCCTCTCGAGATCCAAGCTTCCAGATACAAAGCCCGTATCCGGTGAGCGCATGACCCAGCTTCGTAAAGACAGTCGTGCGCGTTCGTTGTCCCAGTCGTCAAATAATCGACAGAGTATCTTCAGTGGTGGTAGCGGAGCTAGTGGTGGGAGCGGTGGAGAGCGAGGCTCGATCGTGTCTTCAGTCTCCTCGGCTTCGTATGCATCGACATCACAGCCCATGCAGACCCAGTCATCGAGGTCAGCTCAACAGCCAGTACGAAAGCCAAGTTCGACCATCGGAGCGTTCAACTACGACGCGCTCATTCACCACTACGAGGTCGAGAAGCCCATGCTCGTGCGTCCTCGTATACGCACACGGGCGTCGACCTTGCCGAGTCCGCTTGAGAATGAGAGTCACGACTACAACAACAACAAAGTTAACAATGTTAACACTGTCGTCAAAGCCAAGCCAGAACAGCCACTCACAGCGATCGCCGTGGATGTCTTACCGGACGAAGAAGTCGCAGCGAACCTGCGAGGAACTCAGATCGGCCTGCCCGTGATCCTAATGAATGTTAAGCCATTGCGAGATACCCAGCTGGGCGTGCCAGTGGAGGTTGAGCCTGGTAGACTGAGCGAACCGATTCTCAGGACAACGTCATGCGCGACTTTCTTTGGAGCCGTGGCCTCAAGAAAAGGAACTTCGAGGCCTTCGATCACGACGCTCAGTCCACAGGGTTCACCTGCACGACGGAGCGATTTGTACTTGGCGGATGGCCCAGGCGCGGCAGGTGGGGGCGAACACGTCGAGAAGCTCTACCAGACGTATCTCGAACGCCGTGCGAAGCTACAGACCGAGGCCTCGGACGAACAGGAGCTACGCAATACCAGGCTAGCAGTGAGTCAAGAGCACCAGCAGCAACAGGAACAGCATCAGCGTCATCGAAGAGAGGGTTGTGAGAGCTCGTCAGCGGTCAATATTTCCTTAAGCCCACCCAGCTATCACATGCTAGGAACAAGGCAGTCGGAGCTGCCGACAGGGGCAGATCTGGATGGCAGTCGGCGTCTTCGCCATCAGCGGCAACAGGAAGCAGATCCTCCGAAGAGGCAAAATTTCCACCTGGACCTCTACGCGCAGTTTTAAATGGTGCTCAGGCACGTCGCCGTCTTGGTCAGCGCTATGTGTTTTTAAGTTATCATCAGATGTTTTTGCGTATCGTAGAAGAAACATTTGAATTCCATTGTTCGTACCGAGTTGTCATCCGAGTTGTTGGAAATTGGTTCAAATACGGTAGTCGGACGAGAGGAGGTGACTGTGTGGAATACGTAGACAGTAGTGTTAGCCCCATGTGCGTTGACAAGACTCACTTGTCGCTCGCTAATGCGTGTCGCGCACTATACTTCGTGACTCAAATCGTGGTGCCGTGGTCGGAGAACTCGCGCACGTACTCCATCTGCGTCGCTGCGTCCAGCACGTTGTACATCTCGGCCTCGCTCGGGTGGTGCGTCAGGTGCTTCACGAAGCGCAGTCGGTTGGGCAGCGCCAGCATCTCCTTGTAGTGCTGCAGGAAGTGCGTGATCGCCTGCTGGCTCGCGGTGAGCGGCAGCGGGTTAGTTGCTGAGGCTGCTATTGGTGCTGGGCCATTATCGCCATTGATACCGCTGTCCGTGTCGTCACGCTGGCGCTTGCGCTTCACCCCCGGCTGGCGTGCTTTTTGCTGGCGCAAGTGCTTCTCCTCAGACAACACCTCGCTCTCGTCCTCGTCGACGTGTCCATCGTTCTCTTCAGCCACGACGGTATTGTCCATTATTGTCTCGTGAAGAGCGACAGGGGAGTGGTCGGCGTACTGAGCAGCGCTGTTGCCGCTGGGCTGGTGGCTTCCATCGAATGCGTGTTCTGGATCGGGACTGGACGACGGAACTGGCGCTGACCCGACGACTTGGACTGCCACAGACGCCTGCTGATCATCCGTCATAGCCGTAGCCTGCTGCACGCCTTCGTTCGTAGTATCGGTCACCTCGGACTCGCCGTACACCTGTTGCTCGGCCTGCTGGACCAGCTGCTGGAGCTGCTCGCCCTGTTGCTGGAGCTCCTGGTGAAGCTGCTGCTGGAGACGCGGGTGTGGCGTCGACATGTTCACATCCCCCGTGTACAAAATACGCTCAGCGTGCGAGGTCTTGAGGTGCCGCAGCGCCGCGCTCGTGGTGCCGCCTTTGAACGAGAACGCGGCGTTGCAGTAGTTGCACATGCGCTTTTCGTACTCCTTGCCAACGCTATCGAGCACGAGTCGGTGGAAGCTCGTGTGCCGGTACGCGACGCTCTTCTTCACGCGCTCCTCGCGCTGGGCGAGCTGGTGCAGTGAAGGAGATGCGATTACCACTGTGCTCACCACAGCGGCGCCACTGGCAAAGTGAGCGAGCTGCCCATCTTTCATGACGTCGTGCGAAGCCGCTTCTGCGCCAATTTCGACCGCGATCACTTCACCGAACGTGGCGGCGCTCGTTGATGCGTCCTGCGCGTGCGTGGCGTCTGCCTGTGGCGCATGGGGCGCCACACCAACAGCCGCAACAGCCGCCGTTGTGGGGTCCGCATGCGGCTCGTCGAGTGCGGACTTGCGCATCTGACAAGCTCGCTTGTCAAGCGCAACGAGCCAGCCGATTTTGTGTTCTGTGTGTTGTTTTTGAGCCAACCGAGCCAACGCAAGCTTGGTCACTAAAGTGAGTCATTCTAGTGACGTAAACTGCACATGGTTCGGGACCTTCGGGACACTCTCGTCAACCCATTTTGCTGGGGGGAAAAAGAAACACACACATACACATACAAGCTAAACGAGAAAATAAGAAGCGATGCAGCCGACAGTGACTGACAACTTTGCGGCGTATAGCTGTGTGGACATGGGAATGGATGACGGTACCATTAACCCATGCAATCTAGAGTTCGATGCGCTTCCGTTCGACATGCTGTCTGCGGATGGTGACGAGCTACAGGGCGCGCTCTCGCGACTACAGAGCAGTGACAGTGTTGATCGAGAAGCTCTCGAAGAGGGCCACCATCAATCAGAGCCTATTGCTGTTGCTGTTGCGGACGACACCGTTGGCGATGATTTATTGTGTGAGCTGCTAGCTACAGATGAGGATGATGCACTCGCATGCTTCTCAGTCGACGTTCCCGTGGCCGACATTGACGAAAGCACTGCGAGCCACGAGACTGGTGAGCTCGACGCTGTCATTACGCCATTGAGCTCCAGCAGCAGCGCAGATAGTGACCAGTCGCGTGACTCAAACCCCACAAGGCGACGTGTCAAGCAGGAAATGGACCACCTTCGTGAGCGCGTCAGCGGTCTCCAAGCCACGCTGAGCGCTCTACAACAGAGTCGAGGTGCGTCCGTCGTCTGGATATTGTACCTCCCTATAATGCATAAGTGCTCCGCCGTATGCTGACTATATGCTGAGCTTGTCAGAACCAAGCAACGAGACACTGGCGACGAACAAGCCGGATGCGTGGGAAGGGATTGCAGCTCGTCAGCGGGCGCTACGCCTCAACGCAGAGCTCGAGAATGCCAAGCTAAGGGCATCGCTCACGGCGCAGCTGCAGCTGGCCAAGAACTTAGAGAAGCTGTTGCACAAGCGACCGAGTCTATGGGTAAGACCGTTCTGTTCTATCGTATTGGACACATATTGTGGTCTCTAACAACTCGACTCCTGTACAAACGTTGTGCTACTATTAGACCGACGATCCTCTCTCAAGTAAGCGATTCTGTGGTGGTATTCTCGACGACGCAGCCCAGGAAGCAGTGATTTTCGAGTCGCTCATTGCGAAAATCGACCAGAACTACGGCTCGTGCCATGAAATCCTCACGCGCAATGGGCTCCTGAGCGCTGTCTGGGGCCACAGAGCGACCAGTGTGAGACCTGCGACGTGTGAAGGAGGCGGCGAGAGCGTCTGCGTGGAGCTGCTCGACGCGAAGACGATGCCTTTTGAAGTGAGTGCGACGTGTAGTGCGGCGTGGCGCTGCATCACGTCCGGATACATGCAGCTGCAGCACGAAGTATACCGGGTACGTCACCAACCAACGTTGCTGGGGGCATTATCCGGAACTATACAAGCAGTACAGTATACAGCTCTGAGACTCATTTGTGTACTTTTTGAAAACAGGGATATGAAGGCGCGAGCGATATCCTCGCGATTAAGTATGCGGTAACGATGACGCGCAGGCGGCTGAGCGTGGATTTCACGGCCCGTGCGGTCATGAAGCGGTTCTTAGAGGAAGAAAGCGGCCAGGTCGTGTTTGTATGGGAGTCCATCTCGGATACCGATGGCTCGCACTGTGGAGTGTCGTCCAATAGAAAGAGCCCTGGCGGTATTCAGGTCCAGGAGCAAGGCTGGACCGTGTTCTCAAGCCAGTCATGCGACTCAAAGTCAGAGTCGGAGACTCGGGTCCTCACGTGTATGCGCATGACGCCGCTGGTCTCAACGAGTGTGGATGTGGACGTTGTGGATGAAGGACGCCAGGTGGGGTTGCTCACGAACCTCTCGCTCGACTACTTTGGTGAGCAGTTGGACCAGGCCCATCAAGCCATCGAGAGTCTGCTTCTCGATGAGCGAGGTCGCACTGGGTGAGAGTGCTTTTCTATATTCGTCAATATTAGTATCGAAAAACAGCATCGACATGAATCTTGAACTCCAATTTTGACAATTTCACGTTTCATTGTCACAATCATGTATTCTACATTTCCAAATTGTATCTCGTAAAAAATCCTTTTCCAGCGGCGTGATGACAGCAAAAATATCGGCCATTTCAAAACTCTACTGACACAAAACAGAGGCAGGTCATGGCCGTGGACAAGTGGGTCTTCCCAGAGCTGCGCGCGCACATCCTGCAGCGCTCTACCGACGCCACTACCAGCAACAGCACCAGTAGCAATAAGAGCGAGCAGCTGTCGTTCCAGACCGCGTCGCTCGTCGAGTCGGGCGTCCCATGGGCCGTCGAGCAGCAGCTGCGGCGCACGACGTGCTCGTTCGTCGAGGACCTCGCGTCGCTCGTGGAGATACCGGATGCGCCCACGATCGCCGCACAGCTGTACGTACAGCGCTTCTACGTGTTGCACTCGTTCCGCAAGCACGACCGGTTCCTCGTGGCGACCGCGGCGCTCTTCCTTGCGGCCAAGACCGAGGAGTTCCCCATTAAAGTGCGCCTGCTGACCGAGTGCGCGCTCTACCTGCTGCTCTGCAAGCAGCCTGGCAAGGAAGAGCTCCTGAAGAAGAGCCGCAATAGACAGAACGACCGAGGTAGTACCAGCAACAGCAGCAATAGTGGTGGTGACCGCCGAAGCGTCACGCCGGCTAACAAGCGCAAGAACGCGTCGGGCAAGCCCGTCGAGATGAGCGCATCGCTGGGCAACGACCCCGAGGCCGCGAACGCCAAGCACCTGGACTGCCTGAATGCACTGTTGGAGGTCATTGACGTGGGCGAAGTGGAGACCACGAGTGCCAAGGTGCTGCTGCTCGAGCGCATCCTGCTGCAGACGATCTCATTCGACATTGGCGTCCCGCAACCCTTTGCGTACGTCGCACGGCACATGGAGAGCGTGTTTGCGCTCGACGCGATGCACCCGTCGATTCCCTATGACAACGTGCGCGTCATCGCGTTCCTGCTGCTCGCCGACGCGATCAAGAGCGGACTCTGTCTGGCGTTCAACTCGCTCGAGCTCGCGGCCGGCGCCGTGTACCTGTCGTGTTTGTATCGCAACTCGGTGGCGCCCAACGTGGCCACCGAGACGAACGCGCCCTGGTGGACCGTGCTTGGGCTCTCGTCCCAGCAACTGGAAGGTGAGCCCTCTATCATATAACCTAATGTATATCCACTCCATACTGACTGATTCTGGATTTGTTCATATGCAGACGTGAGCCGCAGCCTCCTGTGGATGTTTGAAAACGCGTCTGGGCAGCAGATTTCGGGAGTGAGCGTCGAGATGCTGAACCTCTGGGCACGGTATCGCCCCGAGCAGAACGTACCGGACCTCGAGTACATTAAGAAGCTGGACGCCGACCTGCAGCAGAGCTCCCAGTGAAAACAACAGCATTGGCAACCAAAGAAGTGCGTGTGAAAACCAATTTCCAACATAATTGGTTGACTTTGTATCGCATCTTTCCATTCAGTCACTAAGATGCCACTCACATTGACCCACTGAGTCCGAATGACCTGTCTCTTCAGATATCCGGGCAGAGAGAGGCATGGGTGTCTTAGGCCCATGTACGCGCCTTGCTCGGGTTGTCCAGTAGACTCTTGATGTAGAACACCTGGAGGAAGCAAATGAGCAGGTAAACGACGCACTCGAGCGTCCCGTAGAATGTCACGCGCTTGCTCGTGCTCTCCTCCACTGCAGCAGTTCACGAGCAGCCACAACGTTAAATGCGAGCCACTAAAGTAGAAGCATGCTTTGTCAGATACGCAGTTCGTACCTTTGATGTGGCGCTCGGTGCGGATCTGATGGAGACGCTGCTCGGACTCGAGCTCGCCAAGGCGGATGTCCAAGTGGGACGCGTACTTTGCCAGCACGCTCACGTGCTCTGGTGTCGCCACATTTCAATATCAAATTGGGGATTAGAACCTCCGTGATATCTGATAGCAGAAGAAAACAATACATTGCTCACCTCGCTCGACTGGATGCTGGGACTGCAGCGTGTTGGTCACGTGGGTCACGAGCTTCCCCTCCGAGTCCGAGTTGATGAAGCAGAGCTCGTGGATGCCCTCAACTCTATAGCAATAGAAAGAGAAAACTCAACCAGTCAGTCCATGAACATCTCACTGTCCTATGTTGATACGTGACTGTGAACGTACGACGGGTGCACTTCGTACTGGCCCTCGGCGTCACCGAAGCGTCTGTAGATCGTCGCGCCTTCCGGGTTCTTCACCTACATGTCAGCGAAACACAGCAGCATTGTGAGCACAGTAGTCCCCTGAAGACCACATACAAGACCCGCCGTACCTCTAAATCGATATGCGAGTCCGCCGATGAGACAACATAGGCGCCGCTGATCTCGTCGCCCGTGGTCTTGGCGTCCTGGAAGAAGCACTCGCGCTGGCCGGCGGCGATGAAGAACGTGAGCCCCTCGGACGGGTCAAAGTCAAAGACCTCGACCTTGCGGCCCTTGGGCTCGTACGTCTTGTCCTTCTGCTGCAGGGCGAGCAGCTGCTCCTGGAGCTCGCGCAGCTCCTCGGGCGTCAGCGACTTGCTCACGGGCTCGAGCATCGGCGCCACGTTCACATTCTCCTGGTACGGGTCAAAGTTCGCGTCCTCCGCGACCATGGGCGGCACGACCGCGGTCGTGGGCTCGGGTGTGACGGGAAAGGCGTCCTTTGCGTGAGTTACTGGGGCCGCGAGCGCCACGACAAGCGTGACGAGGAGGAGCACGAGCACCGCGCGGCGTCTGCAAGGCAGCATCATCATCGTCATGCTGGCTCTGGTATTTTGATTGATGTGTCGATCTTGGGTGAGGCCATTTCTAGTGTATTTTACCGGTTTTAGGAGGGCTATTCAAAAGTTATGGTGTCTATTAGAGTAAATTTACAAACCTAGTTAGTTGCACCTTGATCGAGCATGGCGGCGGGCGACACTGTGGACGAGCGAGCTGAAGCGAGAAGAAATGGACCCGACGACGCTGGTGCGCGAGTCGACGGCGCGCGTCGTGCAGCATGCCAGGCACGTACGCATCGACAGCGACGCCGTCTCGCGGCTCGCGATCAAGCTGGTGAGCTACATCCTTCTCTTTAACACAGCTGTAGGTGAAGCTCTGTCGTGATGCTGGCAAAATTGTGTCACTTGATTCATTGCGCAACTCACATACAGGGCGACAGGCTCGAGAACGATGAGCAGGGCTTTGTGACGTGGGACAGTGGCGACTTTCACTACTTTGAGGACGTGGCGGTCGACGGACACCTTACGTGCCAGTATGTCTTCGTCATGGACGCGCTCAACTTCTGCTTCTGGCCCACGGAACAGTACGTTTTTAAACGTACTGTGATACCCATGTATCATTTTTCAATATGCTGTATGTAGCTTATACTGATATCGCCTTGTTTGTGTATAGCATGGAGTACGAGCACTTGGCGCGCGGACTCAAGACCGCACTGCTCAATGATCCACACGCGCTTGACGCAGTCAATCTCGCGCAGGTGAGCACTGCGACGCTCACGTCGTGGTTTTATCCATTCACGCCGCCACAACTTGAAGAGCGCAAGCGCAAGGTGAAGGAGCTGGGCGAAGTGCTGCTGCATTTCTTTGACGGCAAGGCGCTCAATCTGATCCAGCAGGCCAACAGCTCGGCCGTGGAAGCCGCCCGCTTGGTCATCTCGTACTTCCCTGGCTTCCGAGACCACGCAGTGTACAAGGGCGAGCAGGTGCACTTTTACAAGCGCGCGCAGATCCTCGTGGGCGACGTGTGGGCTGCTTATGGACGCCGGTCTACCGGTGTGGCCTCGTTCCACGATGTAGCCAAGCTCACGATGTTTGGTGCGTGATTTAGTATTGGGCATATTCTCACACAGGAGTGAGTCCTCTGAGCCATTCGCTGTTGTTGTTTATTGTTTGTAGCCGACTACCGCGTGCCGCAGGTGCTGCGTCCTGAAGGCGTGATGGTGTACAGCGAGGAGCTGGCTCGGTTAGTGGACTCCAAGGCCGAGATCGCGTCGGGAAGCGAGGTAAGACAACAGCTATCACTGCCTGCTAGTGCTGCTTGGTAGCTTTGTGATTACTGAGACTTGTGTTGTGTGATTTTATCTGTGTAGATGGAGCTCGAGATACGCGCTGCGACGATCCAAGCTGTGGAGCTGCTCCATAAACAAATGGAGAGTCGCGGCCACATGCTGAAAGTGATCGAGCTCGACTGGTTCCTCTGGCAGATCGGCGAGGACAACAAGAACGCGCTGCAACCACACCATCGCACGCTCAGCATTTATTACTAATGCCACCTGATTACTGCAAACCCATAGAGACCAAAGAGCCAACTTGCAAAGAACGTGGCGTGTTAGATTATCAATACTCTGGGGCTTCACACACTATATCACGTAGGCCGGAACGAGTGCGCGTGAAGCATAGTCAGCGGCAAGAGCATTGAAGGATCCTTGCCTGGGTAACACCTGGAAAAGCCGCAGATGCTGTCCGTCCACCAGCTCGCAAAGGTCGAGGTTCGTATTATCTTGCGCTTCTTGGTGCTGTCAAGTGGATTGTTGAGCTTCTGACACCTCCGAGAACCGGCTCGCGAGTGCTGCGCAGTCGAGCACGACCAGACGCTCTCTGATAGAAACTCATTGAGGACAGCGACGACGTGAGTGTGATTCCAGGCAAGTGCGACCTGCTTCGCCTCAAACAAGCAGCCGCTGTTGGAGAAGTTGCAGATCGCGCACACAGTGTCCACGTAGCCGTACTTTGTGACTTTGAGCAAGGTTGAGGGGGAGCAACCTTCGCGTCGATGCATGCCCAGAAACCTAACAACGTCGACGTAGTTGTTCATCGCCGCGGCATCCATCGCACTCGTGGTGCATCCCTCGCGCCTGTGCTCGTGAAGGTATGTGACGATCGCCAAGTGACCGCGTCCAGCAGCACCATCCATCGCTCGAGTCGTACAACCTTCAGCTCGGTGATTGTGCAAGAACCTCACGATATCTATGTACCCGCTCTCTGCAGCAGCGTCCATTGCGCGCGTCGTGCAGCCTTCAGCTCGATGGTGGTGCAGGAATCGCACAGTGTCGCAGTGGCCATGTTCAGCAGCTCGGTCCATATCACGCGCTGTGAATCTGTAGCCATGAAGATGAAGCCATCGAACGACATCCAGATTTTTCGCTTGATCACTCCAGTCAATGTGCTCCACTCCAGCGTCACGGTGAGCGGCTTCACTGGGGCACGTCGTGTACAGCCACTCCATGACGTCGACGTGGCCATGCCAGATCGCCTCCTTCATCAAGCCCGAATCCAATGCCACCAACGAGTCGCTCGCCTCGATGCTTCTCTCGCGCAGCCACTTCAAGATCTCCAGACGACCGTACTTGACCGCAGTGAGCACGACGCGATGGAAGTGTAGCTTGACGTTCGAGCGATAGCGCGGCAGCCGCTGCAGCTCGTAGAGCGCGTGGAGCACGCGCGCATTGCCCTCTTTGATCGCCATGAACGGCAGCACACCTCGCCACTGGCGGAACCAGCGTGAATACACGGGCGTGTACTTTGGCGCGGTCTGCTTGGCGAACGCGAGCACGAAGAAGGGCACGCCGAGCATGAAGCCCGTGATGGTCTCGAAGAGCGCGCTGTTCGTGAGCACGCTAAACGCGGCGGCAGCAGCTGGTGCTCCATCGCTCTGCTGTTCCGTCACCATCGTCGCTGTTGAGCTTCTCCTGTTGTGGCTGTTCCTTGTCGCTCGTAGCACACACACTCGCCGGCGTCTGGAGAGCTTCTTCGAGTGTCGTTCGCTCGTCTCGTCACACTGTTCTCTCTCGCCGCAAATGTCTCAGGACCAGAAAGAGGAGTGATGGTCTCCAAATGAGCAGCTCCACAACTTCAACCAAGACTAAACTTCGTGGACCGTGGACATTGATTTGCTTTACGCTTGGAAATACACACGCAGCTCCTTCGCTACGATACTAAGAGCACTAACAATTACACACGACGCAGGTGACGGCGGTCGACGATCGACACGCTCACTTTCTTCGATTGGCCGTCCGAGGTGGTCACTTCGGCCTCAGCGATCGCGACTCCGTCTGGAGACGACCCCGACGTCCCAGCAGACAAGGAAACATGCTCATATGTGGTAGTAGCTCTCGCATTTTGTTTACACGGCGATTTGGTGCCAGCACCGGCTCCACGGTCGGCCTTGATACCGGCGGCAGCATCGACACCAGCATCGGATCGACCACGTGCTGGAGCCTGCCAGTCAGGGACCGAGCCGAAGGCTTGTTTCGCGCTTGACACTTCGCTCGTGGCGTGGACGGCGCGCATCACAGTGACACTCACGACGAGGAGACTCAGGAACGACTTGCTTGACAACATCTTGGACAGAGAAGGTAGTAGTATTACTTGGTACTGGGTCACCAGTCCAAGATTACAATCCTTGACACCATACGTTTAGTAATCACGCCCCAGGAGGACACGATCCACTCCTGCTTTCGTGGCGGCAAGTGGGGTTTGTGGTGATCCGCTAAGTTATGGTAGTTTTCGTTTCAAGCAAACCACTCAAGCTCTAGGCCAACGTTACTGGTTTCTTGGTTCTGGTCACATCTCACGGCATCATGGCGTTCGCTGCGACCAGCTGGTGTTTATGTGTGGGCCGTCACCTCCGAAATATCTGAAGCGCCAGTAACTTGAGCTGCTGGCAACCAGCATCGTATAGTACAGTAGATGGTGGTGGGCTCAGCAGCAGCAGATTGGCTGGCTGGTGACGTGCAGTAGGCAGGGCTGAACACTCACAGCAAAGCAAGCTCTCGTGACGTGATCGTATTCATAAAAGAACTTGAACGGATGACTCGGAAGTCGATGGAACAAATAGGAGCGCTGGTGTTCCTATCACCAAGACGAGATCCAGCAAAATCTGCTTTTTATACTTGTGGCTTCCAACAAATTGTTCGCGGTCCTCGTTGCGGAAGCTAAGTACAAATCATAAATACTGTACTTTATATATGTGATCTAAAGTGCTTTTTTTATTAAAGCATTTTTCATCTCGTTCCAAACGATAATAAAATATTTTTTTGTCTGATTTGAAGCCTCCATTTCGTTCCAGACGTCAAAAGCAACAATGGTGTGCGCTCGTTCGCTGCGTATGGGTCACTCCTCTCTCTCTCTTAATGCGCGTGCTGTGTATGTGCTTGTGACGTGCGTGCAGGACAGCAAGCTGCCGTCGCTCTTCCCGCACCGCTACTACCTCGACATCGTCGACGACGAGTGGATCACTGACTCGCTCTCCGACGACGGTGCGGCCAGTGCGCTCTCTCGTCCCTCGTCGCTTTCATAGCTAATTGACTGCTTGTCCAATTGACGGTGTGTATGCGTATATGGCTACAATGACGACAGAGATCGAAGTGCCGCCAGGGGCCGAGCTCGACCCGAACAGCAGCGAGAACCCGGCTGGTGCGTTTGGCGTTCGTTCTCGTGAATGGACGAGCAGCACATACTCACTGCTATATACTGTATATATTTGTGCCGCTTGCCGCATACTCTCAGGTGAGCTGCCAGCATGGGACGCCGATGGGAAAGTGGACCGCTGGACGGATCTTGGGCTTGACCTGTGGACCAGGGACACGTGATCCCACAAAGTGCTAATAGCTTTAGCAAAACCAATATCAGCTGATACTTTGGTATTCAAGTGGGATCTGGTACTGTACAATAGAATATAATAGTTTACCGCCCGCGAAGCAGTCCGTCCAGGGCATCGCCCTCGAAAGCACTGCTGCTAATACCGCGACTGCTTGGGTTGTACGCGTGCAGGTGCATGTCCACGAGCGTTGGTGACACTGAGACGCTCATGAGCGTGTCGTGGATCTCATCAAAAGTCGGTCGCCGACTCGGCTCCGCATCCCAGCAGCGCCGCATCAGGAGCTGAGAGGAACGCAACATTGTCAATTAAGTATCAAAAGTACTAAAAAGCGTTGATACCCAAGTGAAGTATCAAGTGTACCTGACAGGGCTCAGGGCAGTCGAGCGTTGGGATGCGGAAGCGTTCGCCCGCGAGCACTTTGCGTCGAATGTCAGCGACGTCGTAGCCCTGGAACGGGATCTCGCGCGTGAAGATCTAAAAGTATCAAAAGTATCAAGTTGAAGTATCACGTGGGTATCAATTTGGTATTATAATACAGCAACTTGATACCAAACACAAAGTTCCAGACACCCACCTCCCAGAGCAGGATGCCAAACATGAACACGTCGACGGCCTTGGAGAACGGCTTGCCACTGAGCAGCTCGGGTGGCATGTAGCTCGGCGTCCCGGCGGTCGTGAACTTGGTGCTGGCAGATCACATACTTAATTCAGTATCACAGAGTTCTGACAATGAAGCCATGGACTTTGATACTGTACCAGACGAGTCCAAAGTCGCAGAGCTTCGCGGTGCCGCTGCTGTCGAGAAGCACGTTGTGGCTCTTCAGATCGCTACAAAAGCACGCAATTGGCATTCGATTTGGTTTACAAAATGATTTTAGTATTATCACAACCGCCAAAGTTCTCCCCAATGAAGTATCAAACGTTGGTACCGATGGATCACTGCTGGCGAGAACGAGTGGAGGAACTGCATGCCGCTCGCAACATCTTGCTGTAGACGAAGAATAAACGACACAATTAAGTGGCAAGGTCTACAGTCAGTCTCCAGCTTTGAAGTTGGCTGCGTACCGCGATGCGCGTCAGCTGCTGGACGCTGAAGAACCGGTTCGTGCCGTGCAGCGCGTGGTGCAGCGAGCCGTCGCAGAGCTCCATGACCATGCACAGGTTTGGTGGCTCCATGCACGCGCCGATGAGCGCCACCACGTTCTTGTGGCGCAATTTGCTGTGCACAAAAAGATTTAATTTTGTTGAAAAAGTCAGCCAAGAGAAATTGTCGAGACGAGCAAAAACCAATTTCTACTTTTTCTCTAGACCTCATAATCAGGAGCTCGTCCATGAACTCCTGCTTGAGCGCAGCGTCGACGCGAGGATCAAACTGGAAACACACAGGACAGAATGCGACCAGGTTAAAATTTCAGGCTTCTTCAGACATCCTAGACAACGGAACCCCGAACCAATTCCTAACGACAAGTACCAGAGTCTTGAGCGCCACCGGCTGCTTGCGATAGAAGCCCCGGTGCACGAGCGCCACGCCGCCGCCGCCGATGTTCTCGCAGACCGTGAGCTCTTTGAATAAAATGTTCTCCCACGTGCAGTCGGCTGAGCTCATTGTTGACATGGAGGTGGTTCGACTCTCAAATATGAATGCTAGTGCTGTAGCTGGTAGCCGCTGCTGCTGCTCGACGATCGAGAAGGGCACGAATGC
>JAASFY010000622.1:0-18493 GCA_023334035.1 Globisporangium okanoganense
CCGGCTACCCGCTGCAGGTCTTCAACCGAATTGGTCTGACCTCACTCAGTGTATCGATCAGCCATTCGGGAGACTACGCGGTGTCGCAAGCGGTCGCCAACTTCCAATCGTAGACTGCTTCGAGCAGTTTTGCATGATGTGTATTCGGTCTGTATCCATGAACATTAGCTAAAATCATTTGTAGCAATATTTCATCTGAAAACTTTTGCATTCCATACGCTGTTCAGCTTCATTTCCTTGTACTCTCGTGTTCGGCTTCGCTTCTTGTTGCTCTTGTACTCTCGTCGTTAAACTTTGCTTAAATCTTGACGCACTGCTCGACGCCAGGATATGACGGAATCTCCAAGCCAAATGCATCAGCTAAGGATCTGTTGTCAACGTGATCAGCAAGAACAGATATGTCAATGGAAGGCTGTACTATCACATCTACTCATCATGACATTTGACTAACCTGGGGACGAATCGGCCGCCGATATAGTGGATCTTGCCGGGTCCTTCAAAATGTTGCGCGCACAGCTTTGGTGCAGTCAATGAGACGAGCATCTGAGGTTCTAGTCCGACTCCATGCTCATTTCCTGTTCACCAGCCACTTCATGAGCTCAAGCAAGAGACACAACAATCTAAGAAGCACACTCAGAGCATACCTTTCTCCACGTGCCACCCAGACGGGATATCAATGGATATAATAGGCGCTTGACATTGCTTCAGTGTCGCGATCACCCCATCAAATGGAGCTCGAATACTCCCTTCGAAGCTGAAGCCGAAGATACCGTCTAGTATCAAGTCGAACTCGGAATCAATGACATCCCTGCGAACAAACAAGCGCAATGTGAACTAGTTTACGAGATGCACTGCAGAGAAGGCAAGTGATGATTGAACTCACGGTGCTGGCAATTGATCGATAAACGGGATCTCAAGCTGCTGGCATTGGGTGAGCAGACCCTGCTCCATGAGATTCATATGAGCGAGCGTCACGACGAGAAATCTCAGAGTGCAAACAAATACATCCTTCCGCACCTGGAACAACGGCCGTGAGCTCCGCTTCGGATAAAGAATTGAAGGGCTGTAGCCAAAGTGCTGCTCACACATGCATTCTTTTGTCAGAGTTTACATTCAGGAAACACAACGTACGTATCGAGGCAAATATTTTGCGAACCTTCAGATGGCGAGCAGCAACAAGGGCATCTCCACTGCAGCAATTCATCGCAATCCGCGCACGCATACGGTACAGGTTAATCAGCAATATATACGTAGCGCCATAAAGGGATGAGTTCGCGGTGCTTACCCGTTGTTGCCCGGTCCCGCGATAATCAGGACGTTGTTGTACGATCTCGTCGCGCTTTTGACTGACGGAGATGGAAACTCTTTTCCAACCGCACATGCGACGCTCAAGCCCGCCAGTTCCATGAGCTGGTCGATCGAGAACCCATACTTGCTAGACATGAGCTCCTCATCCACGCGCTGAGCATCTCGCTGTCCAAGAAGCTGAACAATCAGCAGCAGCAGACACATTCTGTTAGCTTTTTAAAATTCCCAGGAGTATTGCATTGATGCACGCACACATGCACAAGCCATTGTCGAGGCCACGCTCTGTTCATCAGTCGGCTAATCGCATTCCTTGCATGCTGTGTATGGCAGGGACTCATGCGACTCACCCGCATCGTTCGTAGCGCCTTCAGCATCTATACTCGCGTCCTGTCCTCTCTGCGCCGCGACTTCAAGTGAGCGAAAATGCGCATCGATGCGAGTTTCCCTTTGTGGACCACATCAAAGATACCATCACTCCGCTTGTAAGTAAAATAAGGTAGTGACACAAAATTAGGATCTTCTAAAAAGATGTGGTGCCCATTAAATTCGGACGGCTTCGGATCTTTCCCCCTCTCAATCGGGATCGGCAAAAGCAAAAGCAAAAGCAGAAAGCAAAGCAAGCAGGAGAGAACGAACGAGCGAGCGCCATGTTCCGCAACCAGTACGACACAGATGTGACCGTGTGGAGTCCTCAGGGCCACCTGCACCAGATCGACTACGCCATGGAGGCCGTCAAGCAGGGTAGCGCCTGCCTCGGGCTCACGTCTAAGAAGCTCGTCGTGCTCTGCGGCATCAAGCGTCTAAACGTGGATCTCGCCGAGCACCAGAAAAAAGTGTTCAAGATTGACGACCACTTGGGCATTGCTCTCGCCGGCTTGACGGCGGACGGTCGTACGCTCGCCAGGTGCGTCTATTGTAGATTTTTTTTGTGTGGATGAATAAGGAACGGGGGAAGATAGTGGGGGGGGGCTCAATGTGGTTGAAGTCTTGCTGACAATCGTATCCGCCTGCCTCTCTATATGAACAATGCTCACAGATTCATGAGAACAGAAAGCCTTAACCACAAGTTCGTGTACGGAAGTCAGATCACCATCGGGCGTCTGGTGTCGGATGTCGCGGACAGTACGTCCAAGTTACCCCGCAATGGATACAAGCATGTCCACATACTCGATGACACTCACATTGTATCTTGCTTCATCTTGTGTTTGCATCTTTGTAGAGAAGCAGGAATGTACTCAGTCGTACATTCGTCGTCCGTACGGTGTGGGTCTCCTTGTCGCTGGTGCCGACGTGAGTGCCCATTTCTTGCTGCTGATTGTTCGACTGTCAAAGTGTTCTCCCTGCTCACATTTTTGCGTAATGTATTTTCAACCAACAGAAAAAGGGTGTGCATTTGTACCAAACTTGCCCATCGGGCAACTACTATGAGTACAAGGCGATCGCGATTGGCGCACGCTCGCAGTCGGCTCGTACCTACCTCGAGAAGCATTTCGAAAGCTTCGAGAACTGTGAGTGGCTTGCTCATCCCAAGGCGGCTGCTTGTAAAAATTTAAACATCTTACTGATTACTATGTATTGTGTTTGCTTCCAGTGGGTAAGGACGAGCTCATCCAGCACGCGCTGCAGGGAATCCGCGGCTGCCTCCAGGGCGACCAGGAGCTGACGTCTGCCAGCATCACCATCGCTGTCGTTGGCATCGACCAGCCATTCAAGATCATTGAGGGCGACGAGTTGCAACCTTACGTACGTGGCTGTTTTTTTAATCTTTCAGTAGCTCTTAAGCTAAAGCAATGGGCTAATTCTGTGCTTGCTTTGCAGATTGACGCGGTTGAAGTCTCGGATGTGAAGGACGAAGATGGCGACACCAAGATGTCCGACTAAGTGCACCATTTGTGAGCGTTGGTGAGACGTTTGCCGTCCGTGCGCTGCAGCAGCAACGAAAAGTCCTTGGCTTTCAAGGATCTTTTGCGTAAGGGATGAAGCGCTGAGAGAAAATGAAACATGCCCAGGAAAGAGGCTCAATTTGCCCCAATTGGAAGACCGGTTTGACATTGTTTCCGTTGATATTTCGTGGACTAATTTTGAGAACGTGGTTCATCAGAGCAAGTCTCGGGTGCTATTATTACTAACCGTTCTTGTCTGTCGTGCACAGCATATACTGCCGGGACTGCCCTGCAGAACAGAAAGCGAGCTGCGTGTTCACGGAAGAGCAAGCCAACAACCATGGAGCCGAAGCTCGCCGCCGGAGCAGACGACCGTTTCTACACGCCTCGGAGCTCTGCCCGTCGAGGGTACTCGAGCGGGGGCTCCGAGGACGAGCGTTTTGTCTCGCCACGAGAGAGTGCGCGCTCTGTTTCCTCCGACGACAACGAGTACGGGACGCCTCGGGAGAACATCCTGACACCGACAGAGCAGCACCCAACTGCGATGACTGGTAGCTCAGCAAAGTACCTGGACGACGCACTTCACGGGAGCAAGCGTTTTCCGAACATGTCGGAGATGAAGCCATCACTACCAGAGTACAACACCGGTGGCGGAAAGTACGATCACAAGCTCCAGCGGAATGGGAGCGCGAAGGAGAACTACCTCGGTCTTGCAACCGGAGGCTCATTGTCAGCGCGTGCGTCGGAAGTGCGAGGCGTGCAGTACGCCGACGCGCCAGCAGTCCCTGAAAACGACATTTTTTCCGCGGCGCGACACAACCGAGTCGACTCGGTGACGTACATGCTGGACCAGGGCGTGTCCGTGAACTCCAAGGACGAGTTCGGCAACACGATTCTTTCGATTGCGTGCCAGAATGGCCTCAAGCGCATGGCAAAGCTTACGCTGCGTCGCGGCGCCAACATCAACAGCAAGAATGTGAGTGGCCCGCACGCAAGAAACGCATCATATCCTTGTCTATTGTGTGTGTGTTTGTGGCACTGACACTTGTTCATTTCGATTATCAACTTTTGAAAGCTACGAGGCAACACAGCGCTGCATTTCTGCTTTACGTATGGATACGGAGACACTCTCGGTGCGTACCTGATCTCGAAAGGCGCAGACGCGACCATCGAGAACAAGGACGGGGTCGTGTGCTACTTCGGCATTGACCAGCCGTCGGCGAGGAAATGACAAAGAGGCCATACCTATTCATAATAGACTGCACACCTACATCTTCTTTTCAGTTTGTTGTTTATGCTTGCAGTCCAGCACACACCAGATGTACCAGAGGGCTGCTTGAAGAGAACGAATGTTGCCAAGGTTTCCTGAAGCAACAATACTCCTAAAACAGTAATTTTAGGATACTACCCTAATTTAACAAAGACAATTCTATTTTAGGTATTTGTCCTGACAAGACTGATTGATGAGTGCAAGAAAAGAAAAGAAGGCGTCACACAACCTGGCATCATGGGGTGCGACCGACTGATCCTGGGCAGCGGCGATGATGCGCGCAGCATGGAGGAAGACGACGCCGAGCGAATGGATCAGCGGCGCCACGTGCGCTATGACAACGGCCGTGGTGGCGATGATGACGACGAGCACAAGCACGAGGGCGACGCGTCTCCTCCGTCCTCGTGGCGACGCAGTGAGCCTAGCGATGACCCGCTTGCGACGCGCCTACATGCCACGTATGCCCATGCGCGCAGCATCGCAATCACACCAATCGCTGGAGACGACGACTTTAGTGACGACACTGACATTGAAGAAGGTACGGTTGATTAGTCTGAAGTTGTTATGTCGCGACAGAGCTATTCGCATTGATGGAATATTTGGGTTCATTTGACTGAGGTTGTTTTCTCTGTGAGCAGAAATGCTGCGCATTGACCCTGGCGACGTGGAGTGGCGTCGCCAGCTGCACGTCGGGGACCCTGTAGATGCGCAGAATGTGTTTGGCAACTGGTGTCCAGCAACGATCCTCCGAGTACGTTGGTTGTTTGGCCTCAAACGGGCTGCATTTGCTTTGTTATTTACCCAGAGCTCTCTCTCTCTAAAGTGACGGTTTGCTAACATTCATCACCGTCCATGTATCTCCTACACTGTAGTTGGCAGACGGCGAGGCGCAGATCCGATATCTCAACATGAACGACGCGTGGTATCGCTGGATCCCGAGCGATTCGGGTCAACTGGCACAACCGGCGACCAAGGTTTGCACTGTTGCAGCAATGTTTTGCTAATGAGAGCCAACCCAAGTGGCAACATTGATTTATTTATCACGTGCTGTGTATGCAGACCCGCAATGACAGCTCGCCCGTGCGCCTCGCGCAGCAGATTGAAGTGCGCCGGACTATCCATGGGATGTGGAAGGAAGCGCACGTCGTGCGCTCACGGCCCAGCGACGTTCGCGTGCGGTACGCCGGCCGCCAGCAGCAGTTTGATGAGTGGATCCCATTTACACCCGACACGGTCGCGCCACTGGGCGAACACATCCAGCACCGTAACTTTGCGCTCCAGCGGCAGCTGAGCGTCACGCCCAAGAGCACGCGCAACCGGGTCTTCCAGGCGCTGAACCCGCGCTTTCAGCACTATCGCAACGCTTTGGAAGCACAAGGGCTCCGGATTTACTCAATTGAGGGCGACGGCAACTGCCTCTTCCGCTCCGTGAGCCACCAGGTGTACGGAGACGACCGCCACCACGCGGTCGTGCGCACCACGTGCATGGACTACATGGAGGGCGAGAAGGAGTACTTTGAGCCGTACGTGGTCGGCGATATGGCGGCGTTCCTGCGCTACTTGAACCACAAGCGGCGACCGGGCGTCTGGGGGGACGACCCGGAGCTCCAGGCCATGTGTGAGCTCTACGATCGACCCGCTGAAGTGTACGCGTACGACGTGACCGACGGGTACCGCAAACTGCGAACCTTCCACGAGAGCAGCGGCGTGTCGCGCAACCGCCCGCCCATTCGGTTGAGTTACTACGGTGGTGGCCACTACGACTCGCTCGTGGGGCTCAACCACTCGGTTAACTGCATCCGCGACCCGCCGGGCGAGTGGGAGCAACGCCACATTGAGTACTCGCGTCGGATTAACACACGTGTGCGAGACGACGATGACATCGCGTCAGAAGGGGTCGTGCGCCAGGTGGCAGTCGAGTCCGACCGGGAGACGACCGAGATGGCCCAGCTCGAACAGACCTTACTGGTACGTTGTTGAATCGTTTGTGGCTTGTGTTACTATGCTGGCCTGATAACTAACCTTTAACCTCTATCGGACAGCTCTCACGCCACGAGTTTGACGGGATGAACTCAAATCTCGACGACACGCTCAAGCTGTCACTACAAGAGTACGAGAGCAGCGCTGCCTTGTCGTCCAGTGCTGCGCCAGCGTCGGCAATGGGAGCGAGCGACCGAGAACTCGACGAAGCCACGCGCGAGAGCGAAATGGCAGCGATCCAGGCCGATCTCATTGCGAAAGCAAAGCAGGTGTCCGAGGAAGACCTCGTGAAGCACGCGATTGAGGCGTCGCTCGAGACGCTCCCGCCTGGCACGCACGATGCGGCTTTTGACGAGCAGGTCTCAGCTGCGATCCAAGCCTCGCTCGGGCATTTCGGCAGCAGCGACGGAGTGGCAGCCGGTACCACACTTGCTGCTGCTAGTGAAGGCGACTACGACGAGCAGATGCGTCTCGCACTGGAGCTGTCGACTCAGGAATACCACGGCGACCGGCTGCCTGCAGGCCACGGAGCGAACAGCACTGGCGACCTGGGTGCTTTAAATTTTAACATGATCCCAGAGAGCGACGAGGACGACGAGCTCCAGCGTGCAATCCAGGCGTCGCTACAACAATCCTGAGCTCCTGGCGAGGAGGGTCTGATTAACTTATCATCTCTGTCAGAGTACATGGAGATGGCTCTCAATAGTACACACTTTGAAACAGCAGCATGGAATTCGATACAACAGACAGCAAATTATAAACACCACCGACTCGCTGCTGTACTTGTACGCTTATAAACCCCCTTCTTTCTTGTTGTTTCATCTATCGCTTGCACACTTCGCCTTCATCTCTCCAACTGGTGACTGTATCTACAGGTTCGCGACCACGTACTCGGCGATGCGCTGCTCCATGTAGATGCGGTCGCCGAGGCCGCGCGGCGAGTGGCGCTCGCTGGGAAAGAGCAGCAGGTCGTAGTGCTTGCGCGCGCCGATGAGCGCGCTGATGAGGCGTGCCGTGTGGCGGAAGTGCACGTTCTCGTCGATGAGGCCGTGGATGAGCAGCAGCTTCTGCGTCGCCTGCATGTGCGGCACGACCTCCATGATCGAGCCCTCGCGGTACCCGGCCGGGTTGAGCTGCGGCGTCGACATGTAGCGCTCCGTGTAGCACGAATCGTAGCCGTCCCAGCTGGTCACGGGCGCGCCGGCAATCGCGAGCTTGAACGTCTCGGGCGCCTTCATAAGACTGATCGCCGACATGTACCCGCCGTAGCTCCAGCCGTAGATGCCCACGCGGCCGCGCTGCGTGACGCCATCCTGGATAAGCTTCTCGACGCCGTCCACCTGGTCGAGGATCTCGACCGTGCCCATGCAGTGCTTGATCGCGCCTTCGAACGCCGAGCCGCGGCGGAAGCTGCCACGGTTGTCCACCTTGAGCACAGCGTAGCCCATGTCGCGGAACCGCTGGGCGCGCATGTCGACAGTCATCGCCCACATACGGGCTACACGCTGGACGTGTGGGCCGCCGTACACACTCACCAAGGTCGGGTACGGGCCAGGGCCGTAGATCGTCGGGTCGGGCAAGTACACTGCACCGTAGAGCGTCTCAGCACCATCACGCGTCGGGAACGAAATGATCTCTGGCGGTGGAATCTTGCCCAGCGCCGCCAGGTTGCTCACACGGGCCTCAATCTCAGCGTGCAGCGCAAACGCCGAGAGCTCAATTGCTTGGAAGAGCACGTCGGGGGACGCGAGATCCACGTCCGACGGCACGGTGCACACGCGCGCGGTCGGCGGCGTGCTCAGGTTGCTGTATACGTCCACAAACGTCCGGCAGGCGCTGTCCATGACGATCGTGTGCATGCCCTCGGCCGCTGTGAGGCGCACAGGCGTGCTCAGGTTCGCGCCCGGGTACAGCGACGTCACGTACAGGTGGCGCTCGAGCGGCGAGTCCGCCGTGCCGCTGAAGTAGACCTTGCCGCGCGTCAAGTCGACGCCTTCGATCGACTCGACGCACCACTTGCCGCCCGTGAGCGCGCCCAGGAGCTGCGCCGACGTGGCGCCGAGCACGTATTCGTACAGGTACAGGTGCAAGTAGCCCGTGCGCTCCGAGCCCCAGATGAAGCGGAAGCTCGCCTTATTCTCTGACTCAATGTTGCGGTACAGGTAGTTCGCGTTCACCCACACGGGGTTCATCTCGTGGATGAGCACGGACGACTTGCCCGTGGCCACGTCGAAGCGCAGGAACGTCACCTCGGTCTGCAGCCGGTTGAGCTTCTGCACGCCCAGCGACTGGTCCGGCAGCCAGTTGACGCGACTCACGTAGTAGTCGGAATCGTCGCCAAAGTCCATCCACATGGGGGTGCGCAGCGTCTGGCTCGCCGACGTGCGCACGCCCACGACGCCGAGGCGGCGCAGCGGGTTTACGCCGCCGGCGAACGGGTAGCGGTGGTCCTCCTGCGCAGCGTCGCCCACAGCGTCGCTGCCCGAGTGCATGATGCGGAACTTTTTAATGTTGCTCTCGTCAATCTCCTCAAACGCGATGTGCGTGCTGTCGGGCGACCACCAGAAGCCGCGGAAGCGGCTCAGCTCCTCCTGCGTGAGGAAGCACGCGAGGCCGTTCGTCTTGCCCTCGTGGCCGCGCGCACTCGTCGTGATCTGCACGGCGATCTGCGACCCGAGCGGGCTCACCTCGCTCGAGATCACGTACACTTCCTTGTCCTGCACGAACGCGATCCAGCGGCCGTCGGGGGAGAACTGCGGGTCGATGACACCGCCGGGCACGCCCGTGGTCGTCTTGTCAAAGAGCAGACGCAACTCGGCGCCCGGCTGCTCCTGGATGAACAAGTCGCCCTGCATCGGATACAGAATGCGCTTCGAGTTCGGCGCGGGGCACCACGAGTACGAGGTGATGCCGACGCCCATCTGGCGCTGGCGCTCGCGGCGCAGCTTCTCCTCGAGCGACAGATTCACTTCCGTGTTGCCCTGGTTGGGTGGCGACGCCAGCAACTCGGTCACCTTGGAGCGCACGTCGAGCGCGTAGAGCTGGCGCGAGAGCTGGTTCTGCTTGGAGTGCAGGAACGCTACGAGCTGCGAGTCGGGCGAGAAGCTCACGTTCACGGGAAAGTTGAGCCCCGGCGCGGGCATCGTGGCGACGTCTTCGAGGGGGATCAGCTCGTGCGCCATAGGGGAATTTGTAGTGGAGAGACGAGTGGGTGGGTGCTGGTGGTGAGCTCGCGGGCGCGCGAAGGGGGGACTTGTGCGCGAGGGGCGAGAAATGCGCGAATGGCTTTCTCCTTCCTTCTGTGTGGACGAAAGAACAGATGTGTGTTGTGTCAAAAGTGTCGTTACTGCGAAGGTATAGGTTTGGTTAATGAACATTAGAACCAGGTGCGTTTTGTAGTGGTAGTTGATGATAAAACTTGGGTTTAAGGCCAGATAAATCGGAACGGATCTGAAACGTGGTCATTTTCCTCTTGAATTGCATATCGATCTGACTAGGTTTTCGTACTTTGCAGTTGAAGTTTGGGCTTTGAGAAAAAAAATCAGCTGGTTTTTTGCTCCGGATTGGCAATAAACACGCACAAGCCATGACATGAGCACGAAGCTCCTGGCCGTCGTCTCAGTTGCGGATTGGACGCACTTGCACTGCCCACACGCTCGTTCAAGCCGACAATGGGCCTTGAGTGTGAGTGCGAAGGTGCTCGATCAAAAGTGCAAGAACGGACCATTCTCAAGCCCTGATATGCGTATCATACGAAGGCGGCAGTCGTCCAAACACGCTGTTGTTCAGACACAATTGCGTGGCAGCGACGATCGAACACGCAGTTGATTCGTGGGTGCATGTCCATACGAGGCAGTTGCCATCAAGTCGGACCAAAGCGTGCCCGAATGAGTGACACTCGCCAACATGGCGAAACGCATCAAATGTAGCAAATCTGCGCGTGTTCAGCACGCTGCAGTAAGCGCGAGAGTGTCTTCTATGAGGACACAGCATGCCCTGCAGGGGGCGGCCTTGGAATTACAGGTCATGACGCACTCGGTTGATATAAAGTTCGGAGCAACGTGTATTTATTGTTCAGTTGTGCCAGCCAATGAATGAATGAATTATGCATTGCAACTTGTGATATTCGTGCAACTAGCGCGCGTGTGACTTTATATTCGTTGTGTGCGTGCATGTGCGTTTCTTCACTCCCATCACTTTTTGCCGGCGTTCGCTCGCGCTTCCAGCTGCGCAATGCGTTGCTGGATACGCTCCTCCTGTGCGCGTTTCGCTTCCTGGATCGCCGCTTGGATTCGCGACGACTTGTCAGATGTCACAGCAACGCCGGGAGGAGTGCCAGGAGGGGAGAGCATCGATGCCGCAGACGACGATTGTGGACTCAAGCGCTTCGCGAACGACGGACTCAGCGGCGCCTTGACCACTTGAAAGCCTTCTTCGTTCTCGCTCTCGGCGTCGCCCGAGCTGCCTTCCGCGGCGCTGCGGTCGTTCGCACTGCCGCTCTCCTCATTGTCCGCGTCCTGCGCTCGCTCCTCTTCGTACGTGACGACCTCCTCCTCCTCCTCGTAGAGGAAAGCGCTCTCGTCAAAGTCGCGCGAGATTGCCTTTTGGCCCTGCGCGTTCGTCGCCGACTCGCCGCCAGCAGCCAACTCGTTGTACTTGCGGTGCAAGCGCGTAAACAGCAGCTCCTCGTTACCCTGGTACTTCTTCAGCAGGTCCTCGACCTCTTCGAGCTTTGCCGGGTTGTGCTTCGTGTAAAAGTTCACCAAACGATTTCTGCATAGAATGCACATTAGCAAAGATATACACAATAATAGCGTCAGCACTTGTACTGACCTCACAGCAATAGTCGGCAGTCTATAGTGAGGTTGCCATCATTTACCTGAACTGCTGGCGCTCTTCCGCTTCATCACCAAAGAAAATGATCCACGCGAGCACAGCGTAACAGACGGACGCGCCGACCTGGAGGTACGCCTTCTCGGTCGCGACGTCGAGGTCGAAGGGCAGGAAGCGGTCCTGCGAGATGAAGAGCACCCAGCAGCCAGACTGCAGGAAAATGGCGGTGCCGATCCAGTAGAACCACGCGACGTACGCGGTTGCGAAGCAGTACGTGAGCAGCGTCATGAGGAAGCGTACGACGTGGGCGAGCAGCACCTCGTCCTGCACGCCCAGCAGACGCAGCATCTCCTCCGGATACCAGTACACACGCACGACCACGGCGTAGAGCGCGATGCGCACGGACCTGGCGACGAGACTCGCTGGTGCCATCTTCTTCTTGTCGTTGTCTTCTCTGTCGTTGGCTCTCGGTCTCGAGGCGTTAATTCCGGGAATGAGCAAAAAGAAAGAAAACTGAGCTTTTGTGTGCAGTCACTAAAAAAATCCCTGCTCTTTTTTTATCCAATCACACAATCGAATCTTCGTATTTACCTATTTTTGACGAATCAGTTTGATTTTATATATCATGTATCTGAAAATTGCAGAAGAAGTTAGAAACAAACAAGATTTTGTCTGGATATTTTTCCACGTCCAACATGTCTGGGTTGATTTATGACCACAGCTCTGCTCTCGTGACGACACCAAGGCAAGCACATATTTGAGCATAGCCACACGGTTTGCACATCTATTATTTTGTCTCTCGAGGCTCTCTTTGTTAAATATATGCTGTCGAGAGAGTGAGTGTGTCTACCTATTAATTTATCTATCTACACGGCGAGCACGGCCACGACAGCGGCAATACACGCAGTGTTGCGCAGTCCAGACTTGGTTGGCTCCGAGTCGCTTCGCATCAGCACGTGATTGCCTTTCGCGGGCGGGGCGAACTTTAGCACTACGGGACGCTCGTCACTCGCCTGCAGCACCGCGCGATTCACTTCCGAGAGCGTGGCGCCGATCATGCTCGCGTCGTTCACAGCCTGGAGCACCATGCCCGCCGCGACGCCCTGCATCCGTGCTGACGAGTCCTGCGTCACCTGTGACACCACGATCGGCGACGGCGGCGGCGTAAAGTCTAGTTGACAGGGCGAGCTCGCGGTCTTGAGGGTGCCCATGACGCTGAGGAAGTCGAGACCGGAGACGGGCTGGCCGTTCACGCCGATGAGCTCCTGGCCGACTGCGACGCCCTCTGCGAGCACTGCGTCTGCGCTCTTGACGGTGATCGCGCCGTCGTCCTTCTCGACAAACGTGATGCCCAGACGCTGCTCCTTGTGCCACTGGAGTCGCGTCGGGCCCGCGGCGTTCACGTACTTGGACTTGGCGCGCTGGAACGTGATGCCAAAGTCGCCGCCGGTGTACGAGTACGAGATGAACGCCACGGGCATGGGCGGCGACGCGAGTGCGGACGCCGACGCGCTCTGCGCGCGTGTCTTCTTCTTGATGCTGGACAGGAAGCTCTTCATCACGTGTGTATCAATCAATCGATCTGGCTTGTCTTCTCGTGGGTCTGGAAGCGGAATGCGTCGCTGGGGATGGCTGGTAGATCGAAAGAATGCGGTCGCGTGTGCGTGAGTATGGGCGTCTATGGAAGAATTGCTGCTGCGTGACAGGCGTTTAGCTTCAGTGATCGATCTGTTAGCGAGACGACTAATGGAGTCAAGTGCGTGGGCGACACCGAACTCACGCGCTGACTATTGCTCGCCGGGTCGTTTTTGAAAGGTTGACGGGAACCGTGCACTCTGGTTTTGAGCCAGATGGGACACCATAATCTGATCACCTTTGAAAGATGGTTGAAAAAACATTTCAATATTGGGCTGCTTGTATTGATTTGTAGCAGTGATAATCCATACCCTGTATAAATAGATAGAAAGATGCTCTCTCGCGCACTCACCAGAGGACTTGTGCTCGGACTATACCGAGAACAGTTCAGCACACCTTGACATTCGCCGGCCATCAGAAGAGCTTTTTGCCATCGAAGCAAAACTGGGGCCCTACGAGCTTCCAGTTGGGATACATACTGTAGCCATGAGCGGCGGCGGTACTGTACCTACTGACCTACTGATCGCATTGACACCTGGAATGCAAGACAATCTTCTGTATCCATCCCCACCTCGTACAGGCAGGTTGTGATCTTCTGTACCCAGCTCGCTGCTTTGCTGCCGTCCTGGTGATGGTGAAGCGATCAAGGAGTGGCGCAGAATGACTGCTGCTCACAAATTAACGATACGTTCCGTTCCGCGAAGAGCTCAATTCCGCCCACTGCATCCTGGTCCGTTGGATGTCGCTCCCACAACAAGCGCGTCCGCCATCAAGCGTGTGTTGCGCTTCCATAACGCAGACTCGCGTGTGGTTTAATGAAAGGAGTGGCTGGCTGCTTGCAGCTGCAATCAATATGGACCGTGCACACTGATCGGTCCAATCCAACGTCATTTGCGACGGAGTACCACCATTCCTTCTGAGAAATTACCATCATTCCGGCAGAACCTGCACGTCCCAAGTCGTGTCCCATCGGTAGCTTCATTCGCCAACAGGAAGACCCACAGGCAACCAGAGACACAGGACCATGGGGAACGTCACGAGCTGGCTCGCGCAGTGCATCTATCCGAAGGAGCAGGTGCTCTGGCAGGCCGCGCGCTCCGGGGACGCGTACGCGCTGCGTACCGCGCTCGCAAAGCTCACGCCCGAGACGCGCAAACACGTTGAGTGGCAGGAGCCCTGCTCGGGGCGCACAGCACTCGCCGAGGCGTCCCAACGCGGCCACCGCGCGTGCGTGGCGCTGCTGATTGACGCCGGCGCCAACTGCAACGTGAAGGACTACCGCGGCAACACGCCCCTCCACCTGGCGTGCAAGTGTGGCAAGGAGGACGTCGTGCATTTCCTGCTGCAGGTGCCCAACGTCTTTCCATTCGAGACGAACCTGGACACGCTCACGCCGCTCGACCTCGTGCGCAACAAGCTTAAGAAGGACGAGGCGTACCCGCTCTCGTACGAGCGCTGCCTGGAAGAGCTTGAAAAGGTATGATACCCATTCTTCCTTGGGTATGCCTGGGATCTTGTCAACTTGAAGCTGACACCGTGTGTCTTTGTGGATGTTTATAGAAATTCTGTATCTACAGTGGATGGCTCTATGAAGAGCGCGACAATCTTGTCTCCATGGTGTCGGGCATCTCGTCGCTGAGCTCCTGGAAGCGTCGGTTCTGTATCGTTCTGGAGCGCGGCGCGCCCGATATCCTCGAGCTCGCGCTCTTCTCCATGAAGCCCTGCGGCATGCGACCCGTGTGTCCGACATCCGTCGTGCTGTACCAAGTGGGCACAGGCATGATGGACACGACGGACACCAAGTGGTTCAACCGCAAGGAGTTTGCGTTCACGATCCGCGGCAACATGAAGGAGAAGTGCCACTACGACGCGACGCTCGTCATGGGGCCGCTGGCGTTCGCAGCCATGGACCAGCAGAACTACGACGCGTGGAAGAGCTTCTTCATGCACCAGCAGCGGTCGCTGCATTCGCGAACCACGGGCCTGTACGGACAGTCCAATGTTGTGCTCAACACCCAGCAGCAGCTGCAAGAAGTCATGACGCTGCCATCGACTCAACAGCTCTTGTACGCAGAGGCTCGCGACCGCAGCGAGTCAAAGCCCGAGTTCACCCCGCGTCCACCCGCAGCTGCAGCCGTAGCTTTAGCGTTAACGTCACAGGAGGACGAGGATATCCGTCGCGCGATCTGGTTATCACTGCAGACCACAGGAAACCACCAGAGTCTGTTGGAGAGCGACGGGTTCCATCAGGTGCCGTCTCCGGCGCTGCCCGTGTCGGCTCCGGACTGGGATGAGGACGAGACCACCGACGCGAGCTCTGATCGATCTGGATCGGCATCCGATACCGGTGGTCACACTGCTGGTGGCCCATTGGCAGACAGCAAAGTTGGCTCGCAACCGGTGGTGAACTTTGGTCGCGCGCCGTCCTACTCGAGCATTGGTGAGTGCGTGATCTGCTTTGACGGACCGCAGGCGGCCGTGTGCGTGCCCTGTGGCCACAACGCCATCTGTATGAGCTGCGCTGAAGAGATTCTGGACTCGACCTGCGAGTGCCCCGTGTGTCGTGAACCGATCCGAGAGCTGATCAAGCTCTACCGCGTGTAGTTAGTTCAAGTTGGTTGTGAATGAGAGCAATACTTAAGATTATATATAAGACCCGACGCGCAGCCAGCCGTCAGAATGAGCAGCTACGTAGTGAAGTGGCTGCCGAGAGCGGTGCCGATAACCTGTTGAAATGAAGTGCCATCATTCAAAACACCCGCACGACACCACGTCGCTTGAGCTAGACGCGGTAGAGCTTGATCACTTCGCGCACAGTGCTTCGGCAAACTGGACACAGTCGGGTGGTATCCAAGAGCTCACCCGCGCAGTCCATACAGATCGCATTGTGCCCACACGGCACACAGACAGCAGACTGCGGTCCGTCAAAGCAAATGACGCACTCACCGGTGCCTGCGTGCGCTTCATCATCAGCGCCTTCAGCAACACCGGCAGTAGCTGAAGAACGAGGCGGTCGAGCTGGTGCCATGTGGGTTGGAGACATGGAATAAATCGGCTGCACGATCTCCACTCCGTCAGGCGCGAGCGTTGGCTGAGGTGAGCCAAACGAGTGACGGAAGCTCATTGGTGGTGCAGATGGCGCGGGAATGGGCATCGCGTGCATCGTATTGCGCCGTTGGGACTCCTCGACTGAAAGCTGCATGGCTCGTTCAAGCTCTCGCTGCTCCTGCAGCAGGGCCGCTTGCGATGCCGCTGGTGCGTACATCGATCCTCGTCCACCGGTTGGACCGAAAGCTGGAGCGATCTGGTTCACGCCACCGAGCTATTGAAGCAAATGCAAACACAGAGTCAGTAGAAATCCTGAGCCATACGCAATTGGGCTTTGGCTACAGCTGCCCCCCCCCCTTCGTACCCGTAAGCTCGTCAAGAAGTTCTTCCACGCGACCAGCTCCGACTGGTTTGTGGCTGCAAAGTCGTAGCTCTGGGGCGCAGATACACGGTTGATCCCTGATTTCGCGTACGCGTTGAGCGCAAAACGGAAATCTTTCCGGTTGAACCACGTTCCGTCCTCACAATCTTGAATCCCGTCGGACGCGCGGTACACCAGTTCCATGCTGAACAGCGCAAGTCAAAGGCTTTCAGAATTAGCCACAATGCTTCCTTTATCAGGATTGCTCTATCATCGAAGGCAATCTGTACCTCGGACATGGAGGACGCTTCTCACCAGGCTTCATAGAGAAGAGATTAATTTCGATGACATCACGCTCGGCCGTGCGCAGGATCATGCAGTAGCTACAATGCACCACATAGGTTCCGCTGAGTTAGACCAAGTAGGATATCACAGTATATGTTACCATCACATACCGTTTCTTCCACGAATTGAGCGATGAGATCCCCGACGCCATGGACAACAGGTTGTCTGCACGCTGGTACAGCCAACCCGAGTAGATGCAGAGTTTCTATTCGTTACGTAATACCAAAAGTTAGTACACACCACTACTCTCACTTCGCAAATACACTCACACACAGCACACACACGTACCTTCTCGATGACTTCAACGCACTGGATGAACTTCTGCTCATTCTCCGAGTTCTTGTACTCGTGGCGCGCAATGTCGAGCGCGGTCTGCTGCCTGGTCGTGTTCTTCGCAAGCGCGTCAACCGCGGGCGTCTCGAGCAGCACGTGCACGACCTCGCTCTTACCGCGCTTGGTGGCCAGGTGCAGCGGCGTGTTGCCGTGAATATCGCGCGGGTTGCAGTCCACGCCGGCCTGCAGCAGCGCGATGACGCAGTGCAGGTGGCCCTGCGCGCACGCGTTCGCCAGCGGCGAGTAGCCGTACAGCGGATCCTTCCACTCGATGTAGAAGCGCGTCTGTGGCGTGAGGCGCGCGATCGCCTGGCGCAGCAGCTCGTGGTCGCCGCTCTTGGCCGCGACCCAGATCACCTGCTCCTCCGGGCAGAGCGACTGCGCCAGCCAGCTCGTCGCGTTGCCCATGCTTTGCTTGCTCGGCTTTGACTTTTGGAGATTTTTGCTTGTGGGAGTGCACACAGCAGTGAGAAGAAAAAGAAGCGAAGCCATGGGTACTGTTGATCCTGTCCAAGACGATATATTGGCGATCCTGTTCAACACGATAGAATGTGTGATAGAGTGAATGTCGTTTGAGAGAGAGTGATTGTGTGATATTATAATGAGCACAATGCCAGACGTTGCACGGAGAGGCTCTGGATTTTTGTATGACTGCGCTGCTGTATGGAAATACAGTACTCAAGTACTATGGAGTACAGATAACGACGCATTCAAGTACTTCGACCACTATGTAGTAATTATTCCTAGTCTGCACAGCCTACCATTATTAATAGTCTGCGCAGTTGTGATTATATACTTATTCATAGTCTGCACCGCGTGCCGTAAATACATTACCGTATACCGTCGCTTATAACTACTGACGCTTATAAAAGATCAACCATTATTAGCCAATCAGAAGTGGAGTTGCGACAACAGTGGACTTTGACGCGTATAAAAGATTGAAGAGACATGATGGGCGTGTGCAGCAATTTCCCTCTTTTTCTGAACACAGATCGCACAACACACGCCACAAACCACGCACACAGCAGAATTCGCTGAGTGGCGGCGATGGGAAAGAGAGGCGCGTTCGCCGCGCAGGAGAAGCTTGCCGTTGTGCAGCACGTCCGCAGCACAGGCGACGTTGCAGCGACCGTCGCGCACTTCTATCCGCTCCTATCTGGGGAGCCAGCAGCCAACCGAAGAAAGCTCGGCTGGGCGTGGTGCCGTGACGAGGCGAAGCTGACCGCGTTGTGCGCGACCAGAACAGGCGCCGCGCTCAAGAAAGCGCGCCCCACAGGCCGTACTGCGACTCTCTCCCCAGAGATCGAGAGCGAGATAGTGGCGTTGTAACGGGCTCTTGTCCCGTTACTTTAGGTAGGTTTCTTTAGGCTATTTTGGAGGTACTTAGTGCTAGGTGCGATTGAACTAGACTAAGTACGCGTCGGTCACCACTCGTGACTGGCGCTGCGTGTCAGCCGTTGATTGGCTGAAAGGGTGTTCGCAGCACCTTTTCAGCCA
>JAASFY010000623.1:0-18471 GCA_023334035.1 Globisporangium okanoganense
CCGCTGCAAAGGACAAGGTCACCAACCCCACTGCTGCCACTGAAGGCGATCACGCCGGTGGCGATGCGAAGAAAGACGATGAGCAAGTGTCACCAGCTTCAGCCCCAATTCCAGCTACGACCGAGCCGCTGCCAGTCGCGTTACTCGCGCTGGTGGAGGCGGTCGCAGCGCCTGTTGTCGATCTGGTGGTGCCTCCTGTGATCTCCGAGCCGTCGCATCCACTCGCGCTGGTGGAGGCGGTCGCAGCGCCTGTTGTCGATCTGGTGGTGCCTCCTGTGATTTCAGAACCGGTGAAGATTGGTGATGGTGGCGACATGCAAATTGGTCTCCCTGGTGTCGCTAACAAGGGGGAGAATGGAATCACACACACATACGAAAACGCAGATGTGGCCGACCACTCCGAGAAAAAAGATAGCGCAAGCGGCAACGAAAAGCTCGACATTGCCAAGCTAATCAAGGATGTGAATAGCAATGCGCACACCACCGCCAACGCTGTCGTCGACTTCACTGTCAGCACCAACGCCGTCAACACCGCTGTGAGTGAAGGTGTCAACATTGGCATTACGGCCACTGTGGGCAACTCCGACGTTGCTGTTAATACCGCTGTCATCACCAACACCGGTGCTCCTGTCAACGCCAACGCCGGATTTACTGCCAGTCTCATCAACATCGGCCCCACCAATGCAAACGTTAACAGCAACGCAGAAAACACGAGTGCCGGACCACCCGGTTCTCCAGCTGCGGCAGACTCACTCACGGCTATTGATCCGAGTAATTCTGTTGTGGTGGCTCTGCCGGCGACATTGCAAACTTCCTCGGAGGACAAAGGACAATTGGCTCAAGTTAATGCTGTAGCTCACGCGTCGTCGTTGGAGCAGTCTGACGTGAAGTTGGTCGTCGAGAATCCAGCCTCGTTGCCACAAAAATTGTCAAAGCAACTTGCACCAGCGGAGTCGTCATTGATGGAAGAGTCAACAAATGTGAAGGACGGCAGTCCAGGAACGTCAATCTCCTCGCCCGAATCAGCAACAAAGTCATTAGTCTCACACGAGAAAGGTCACGAGAAAGTCAACCAACCAGATTCTCCAGCGGAATCAAAACCTCCCGACGGAAACAGTGAGAATGCGGCAGTCAAGGTTGCTGATGCTCACTCGAAGGTTATATCTGAAGCCTCGGCCCCAGCTACACCTGTGCATGGGAATGCGAATGCGAAGGAAAGCAAAGCCCCAGTTACGACCGAGGGTAAATCCCCCCTCGTGATTAAGAAACTCCTAGACACTGCTATCAACAAGCAGCTGCAGCTGAGTGAGTCCAGCGAGCTGGTTGCCTCCAAAGATTCGATCAAACCTGGGCTTTTGAACTTGATTCCAGCCAGCTACAACACGACCGAGGAGCCTGTGAAGTACGTTCGAGGTCACTCTATCGAGTCGTATGAGAATACTGGCGAAGAAGACAGCGAGGGAGAAGGATCGGAGAATGGCAAGCCGCGCGTCCTTGGTGGTAAACGACGCGGTGCCTCCAAGGACGCATCGACTTCTGCAGGCGACGCTCGCGTCTACGAATTAGTTCGGTACTCTACAAGCCTTGCGGCGGGCATGTCGATTGCTCTCCTTGTGAGCTTTCATTTTATGTCGACGGATCCCAGGTTGGTGTGGTCGAACGCGCACTGGTCGCCAAACTCGTGGGAGTTTGTCCTGTACGTCCAGTATCTCCAGCAGGCGACGTCAGTGTCCGCGCTCACGCTGCTCAAGACGCCGTACTTTCTGTGGGAGTTCACCGACACGTTCTCTTGGACCAATTTCCTCGTTCAGGGTGATGATGGCAGTACCTCAACAGCGCATCGCCGTCTCAGGACGATCGTGTTGGATGGCCTCGTCGGCTATAGCGATCGCATCGGGCAAGACGAGACCAAGGTCATGAAAAACTGCGTCATCGGCTTTGTGATCGCCATGATGATTGTGGCGATGGCGTTCGCAGCTGTGACGGCGATTGGGAAATGGCGACAGAAAACAGTTGAGACGCGCCGTGTCGTAATGCGTATCCTGGGCGTGGCTGTGCTCGTGTGGTACTTCTCGCTCTTCCCGCTCAGTCTCACATCGTCGTTCGAGATGTCGATGGAGGTGCAAGCAAACCTGATCGAGACGTGGCCGATGCTTCTCTCCGCCGTGGCGCTGCTTGGAGTCTGCTCAGCGGGACTCGCGTACGGTGCACGAGTCGTGCTGCACCAGTCAGAGAGAGAGCTGCGTCGCTTTGATACGCTCGCAGTGTGGGGCGTGCTCTACGCGCACTACACGCACTCGACGCGCATGTTCTTCATGTTTGACACGTCGGTGCAGATCGTCGTGGGCATTTGCATCGGCGTGTTTGGCTCGAGCTCGACGCTGCTCGTGCTGCTTGTCGCGATCCAGCTCCTGCACCTGCTCGCAGTGTTCGCGATCAAGCCACTTAAGCAAAACTTCGTGACAGTCGCGACGTATTTCGTCGGTGTGATCAAGGTTCTGAATCTCGTGCTCGCATTCGCGTTCCTGCAGTCGAGCGAGATGACACCGACAAATCGGAGGCGCGTCGCGAATGCGTACCTGATCACCAATGCGCTCGTGATCTACGCGTGGCTGCTTCGACTGCTCGTCGTGTTCTGTTCCTGTGTAGCAGTGTGGAGTACTCGCAACGAGCGTAATTCGTCGTCAGGGGCGGTGCCAGCCCTGCAGCTGCCGAATGGCAAGAGAGAGCCCAGCGTGGAGGCAGAGTGCCCGACTGGAGACCTGGTCGACGACACTGGCTACAGGACGTCGATTTCCCCGGCCGAAGCGACACCGATTGCTTCGACGGCGTTAGCGACAGCCACCACCAGCCAACTCTGGTCGCGAGAGCAGTGGGAGCGAGTTGTGTGAGCGGCTGACTCCGATTGGACTGGACACTGCGTAAATCTATGTGGATGTATCAATTGCATATTTAGGTATACATATGTGAGCCAGGGCAATAGAGGAGGTATCGCCATTGTAAAACGAGAAAATCGACAACGGTGTTGCGAAGAATGCAAAGACGAAAAGTGACGTGGGTTTCGGCTGACCTCCTCCGTTTCGAGCTCCAGAACCACTTGCTGTAATTGTCGCCTCATTCGAGAGGTTGAATGATGACCATGAAACCTCATCCGACGCTCGCACGAGAGCGAGTGAGGTTTGTTGGTGGTGGATGTCGTTCCGGTGGCGATGGTATATTTAGTGCAGTATTATATATACCCCAATACGAAGTGGGGTAGATTTCGCATACCCCATTTTGCCTTTCCCATTATTTTGTCGTTTCCAACAACACACACAAAATCCGCTCGTGATGTTCATCAAGCGCAACGACGACGAGACGCCCACGGGCCGTGAGGACTCGACGGAGCTGCAGAAGATGCTCACGTCGTGCATGATCAACCGCCAGATTCTGGTGCGTGGCTTCCACGCACTCACTCACTCTCTCTATTGGAATTGATCCCGCGCCGTAGTGACCAGTGTGACGCGCGCTGCGAAGAGCTCACTCATGCATCCCTCAAGAGCTCTTTCTAACCGACCAATTGCGTGTGTGTATCTACGTATGCGTAGTGCTGTGTCGCCGGCGTGCTCATTGGCATCCCGATCAGTATCCAGCGCAAATCCTACAAGCCGTTCGCGATCCTCGGCGTCCTCGGTACATACCGCATACACGAGCACAGTCAACTGAAACATATTCATGGCTTGGCTGCTGACGTGCGCATCTTTTGTTTGTCCCACTACTGCATAGGCTCTTTTGTCGACTACTCGGTACCGTACACGAACGACTGCCGACTGATCCACAACGCGATGCAGCTCGCGCTGCAGCAGGAGCGCCAGCGCGACGCGGCAGCAACCAAGACGCTCTCTTTTGGCGACGACGCCAAGGAATAAACAATAGAAGACAATGCGTCGAAGAGCAGCTTCGTCCGTAAATGAATGCCTGCTCTATTTTGCTTTATTTCACTGTCAAAATATCCACATTGCTGTGTGTTTGAGTGTTGCCTGAAGCCACCCGCCCACGTGGAGCCGATCATCGTCGATGTCGCACATGTTGATGTCCACAAAAGAACATCTTTTTAGTAGCGAGATCGCGGGCGGTCCGATGAATAACGATGGCAGTGATGGGGACACACAGCTATCCAAAAACGAAAAGACACCAAAGTTAAACGAGCTTCTTCTTGTGGAAGTACTTCTGGAGGTACTTGGCCTGGTACACGCCCGTGACGAGCAAGAGGCCGATCTAACAGACAAGGTGTTAAAAATAACAAAGAGCCATGTGAGTCACAAAAATGAGAAGCCTGGGGACAAACCATAGCGAGCACGCACCTGGATCACCGACATCCACGACGCCTTGTTGTTGTTGCTCTCGATGGCCGTCTGCAGCACCATGCTCTTCTCCTAATATAAATGAAATGAAGCATTGCACACGTAGCGCTATCAGCTTCAGCTCCCTCCACCTCTGCGGCACAACCACACGTAATGTAACATGTAAAAAACAATATTACTTACCTTGGCGTAGTCTTGCGAGCGCTGGATCGCGCCGACGCGGTCACGCAGCTTGAGGATCTCCAGGTGGAGGTCGTCCATGTGGCTCTTCTTCGCCAGGTCCTGGTACTCCTGCGAGCTCGTGCCCATCGCGATCTTCAACGTGAAGCGCTATTTAAAAAAGAGAGGCAACAGGCAAGATTCAGTTCACCATCAGCCCAATAATCCCAGCTTCAGTAGCTGATGAAATGACCACGCAGCGTACCATTTTGGCTCCATCTGGAAGCGCAAACTCGGCCGAGTCGAGGCTCACGCACACCCAGTGGTCGCCGTTGTCCGTCGACGTGACTGACATGGATCCCTATATATTTATTTACACAGGAAATAATAGCAAACGCACCACCATGGCATAGAATTAGCAAAATCAAACCCAACACGTCGCCATCTGTGAATTTTAATTACCCACCTTGTCGCTCGTGACCTCCTTCTTGATGAGCAGGTTCTCCTTGTCCGCTACAGGGTTCGGTGCGTAGAACGCCAGCACGGTTTTCTATCGCCAGCATTAGAAATAGATATCAATCAGCACACACACAAAAGAGCCAACATATTGTGTAGCTTGCTACATAACTCGCTTACCATCGTGTCAGTCGTGTCAGGAGACTCGTACTCGGCGCGGAACGGCGTCTTCGCTGGGATGTCCACGAGGAAGCATCTGTGGTTCTACATTCACACCCACATAGAAAGCAAGAAGCACAGTCGAGACAGTGACTTGCGCCAGTCAGTGTGCTGGCCATTCCTCAGTCAATACGCCACCGCAGAGACGCAATCGCACCTCCTTGTGGACGTAGAAGAACAGCCCCTGCACTGCGCTCACGAGGCAGAGCAGCGCGATCGCCATCAGTCCACTGCGGCGAGAAGATCGCGACGCGTGGAGTCGCATCGTCATCGCCATCTTCACCTTCGTCGCACAAAGTCAAAAAGTGAGCAGAGCGGGGGCAACTTTGAATGACTCGAAATCAGAAGAGTGCCGAGGTGTGAAATAGTGACATGGCAGAATAGTGACATGAATCCAAAAACATTCCAATCATGGATGGCTACATTTTCAAATTGGCAAAGCTATCCTCCACCAACGTGGCTGGCTGCCTGCTTCATGAATGCTAGTGGTGGCCTGAGCTCGATTCGTGGCGACGGTGTGAGTCCTCGTGACGGCCGCCACCTGTACGCCCCGACGACGATGCATGGCCGCCGCCTTCGCGCTCTCGTGGTCTTTCGCGCTCGCGGCTCCTACTCCGGCTTCGCTCTCTCTCACGGTCGCGGTCACGATCTCGGTCTCGGTCGTAGTAGTCGCTGTCTCGGTGGCGGAACGGACGGGAATTCTCGCCTCGACTACTGCTCTGATGGTGCGACGGCGCTCCCTGGCTACTGCGGTGCTGCTGCTGATGGTGTTGACCTCCTCCTCCACCGTCGCGGCCTGCTACTGGCTGGTGACTGCGATACAAGTCATTCCGATCCGGACGGTAGCCTCTGTCGCGAGCACGCACCTGACGCTGCTGGTCGTGCGCAGAGCCATTCGGGTTGGCGGCCGCAGCAGCCGCCATGTCTTCGTGATGCCGCTTCTTTGACTGGTATTCGTGCGTCGACGAGACGTGGAACTTGGGCAGACTGCATCAAGAACAAACGAAATTGTGATCAGTATCCAGAGACCCCACAACTGAGTTGGCTCATACAACACACAGTGTATAGCTGCACTCACTCTCTGGGTTTACACGTCTGCACGCGCCAGAAGTAGTCGTGATTCATCGCTTCAGCTGCCGAAATGCGCTTCGCAGGGTCCAGCGTCAGCAGTTTTTCGAGCAAGTCGACGGCATGCGGAGGAAAACTGACAGACAGGGCACACAATAATGAGGCACTACCACACACACGTATCAAACAACAATATCAGCAGCAGTACACACAACACTCACTTTTTGAATCGGTCGCGAAGTCGACAGACGTATTTCTCGTCCAGCTCAAAGTTCTTTGCGCCCTGGAGCTTGAAAAAGCCCGGCCATGTCTCCTCCGTCGGCATGCCACACAGTCCAAACACAAGTTGCAACTTGCAAACACACGCACACAAGCCACAACATCAGAGCACTGTTGGGTCTCACAATACACGAGTATCATGACAGCACTCACCTGCTCAATCTCCGTCTTCCCCTGCAAGATCGGCTTTCCCAGCAGCAGCTCCGCAAAGATGCAGCCGATGGACCAGATGTCCACCGAGAAGTCGTAGGACGTAGACCCCATGAGCAGCTCCGGAGGGCGATACCAGAGCGTCACGACCTTGTTCGTATACCGTCCGGCCTTCGCGTTCACCTCGTTCCAGAACCGGGAGAGACCAAAGTCTGCGACCTTGAGCATCCCCTGGTTGTTCAGAAGCAGGTTCGAGGCCTTGATGTCGCGGTGGATGATCTTGTTGCGGTGCATGAACGCCACGCCGCAGAGCAGCTGGCGCATATAGCACTGGATCTGCGTGCGCGTGAACTTCACACGCGGGTGGTTCAGGAGACCCGAGAGGTCGTGCTCCATGTACTCGAACGCAAAGTAGAGCGGCGGTCGCTTGCCTTCTTTGGGCGGCGCTGCATGTGTTTGTGTGAACGTCCCGATGCCAACATTTGTGTCAGACATGACCACAACAGCAATTCAATAATGAATAAATAGCAGTCGTCCTACCACTGGAGCTGACGATTTCCTTCAGCGCCACAATGTTGGGGTGTTTGAGGAACTTGAGAATCTTCATCTCGCGGATCGACGTCACAGGAAACTGGCAGAAGCATACGAAAAGACAACAACAAGGTTAGCAATTGGCATGCTACACATATCAAGAACCAGCGGGTTTCCTCATATCCCAATCTCTACGAAGCGGCACGTACCCCGTTCTTCTCCACATCTGGGCGAAGCTTCTTGAGCGCCACGATGTCTTTCGTGACCTTGTGCTGGCATTTAAACACCTCGCTGCATACAGAACAAGCAACCGTCAATACCAAGGCCAGTCGAAATAGATCAACACAGACAGACACACAAGCAAACTATGCGCAACGCACCCGTATGTACCCGAGCCCACCTTGTCGATGATGCTGTAGCTCTCAATGTCGCCAACGTACCACCGTGGGCGCTCCATGGGCGCCTCGCGCACAAAGTCGACGGCCATGATCTCGCGCTCGCTCGCAGCGCTGCGCATGGACGCGATCACGGACGACGACGACGAGCGGATCGCAGCTGCATTCACGCCGCCACGTGGCGACCGGAGGCTGTTTGTCGGGCTCGTCTTGTCGCTTGAACGCCTACCCGTATTGCTGCTGGTGTTGCCGTCCAACTCCGTGCTGCTGCTCTCCTTTGCGTTATCATCGCTCATCTCGCGTTGCTCCGCATTGTCTGCGCTATCGTTTTCGTACTCGTCGTCGCCCACGTCCAAGATCCTCGACTCCTGCTCCGTGTCGTTATCGTCGTACTCGGCTGATCGCTGTGAGCCAGGACTGCTGCTGCTGTTATCGATCAATCCTGGAAAACCAATCGAATCCAAATCGATCTTCACGCTCGGTGGGGAGTACGGAGGCGGCGGCGGAGGTGGAGGTGGCGAGCCTAGTATCAGTAATGGAGATGCGCTCGGTGGGGAGAGTGGCGGCGGCGGCGTCGGGAACCCGTCGCCCTGTCCAGTCTCGCCCACGCTGTCGAGATCTTCGCGCTCTTCGTCCTCTGTGTTGTCGTTCTCTTCCAGCGGCTGGTACTTTGGTGGCGTGCACGACGGTGGCGGTGGCGCTGGTGGATCTTCTGGACACGGCGGCAGCGGCGACGAGAAGCTCGAGCTGTTGCCGCTGCGGTTGCCAGTGAGACTCGCAGCAGCGGTTGACGCCATGATCGCCACGATGACGACGGGCTGTGGAGGCGGCGGCGGTGGCGGCGACGCTGGGGGAGGTGGTAGTGATGCTGCTGATGGAGGAGATGCTACTGCTCTCTGTGGTGGTGACGGCGGTGGCGGTGGCGGCAGTGGTGACCCCGGCCCGTCAGGAGGTGGCGGCAGCGCCATCGTCATCTTCGTCAGGCTTCTCTATGTAGCGTTTGGTGTTGTGCCGTTTGCCAGGTCCCCCGTTTATTTGTTTATATGCGGGACACTTTCTGAAAAGTGACACGAACCCAGCAAAACGCAAAGAGTCACTCAAATGGGGGAAAATCGAACTTTTGCTCGATGAATGATGCCAAAATGGAAGGAAAGCCGTTGCACAAAAAGAGAATGCGCATCGGTGGTGAGCCTGCTGCCTATTAATGGGCGCGCGAGAAGAACTGGTGAGAGCGAAGGCTTGGCGCAGGCACTGAGGAGCGAGCGAGCAAGTGAACGCTGAGCAGGCGTATTTGATTCCGCAGACAGCTCCAGACGCGTGAACAGGACGCTGCAACAGGACCAACGCGCGCGAGAGGGAGAGACGTGTGCAGGCACGCGGCTACCAAGAGGCGCGCTGTTGGTGCGAGATAGCGTTCAGCGGCGATCTGAAAAGGGTCTTTAGCACTGGACGATCGAGTGGAAAGGGGAGTTCCTGCTGATTGATTGCAGCGGGATGCGTGACGACATGGGGCATATACGACGGGTCGTCGTAGCTGCAACGCGGCAACTGGTGCAGGATGCCTCGAGCAGCAGCGTGCTGTCCAATCTCATCACGACAGCGAGCCCGACACCGACGTTGGACGGTGCTGGGGGCAACTCGTCGCCTGACAGTGCGAACCCCAACTACGCGAACACGAGGGGCCCCAACCAGAGTGCGTCATAAGTAATATGCTGTTTTAGCTGATGGTATTACACAGGCTGAGCGACTGACGTGGGTGCTGTTATCCGCCAGGTATAGCGTACTACATCTACATCTTCATGGGCGTGATGCTGACCGTGGGCGTGGGTAGCATGGCCGTGTACTGCTACCACCAGCGGCGCATCCGGCGCTTCGTCGAGCACGACAACATGAACAACAACATGCAGCGTCACTCGCTCGTGGACAGGTCCGTTTAATTGGTACTCTCAGCTTGACCCCATTGGCGTATTACAACTAACCCTTATGCTTTTGTTTGTGTGAGTGCAGTTTTATTGAAGCGGGCGAGATCGAGTGGCAGTGTACAGTGTGCTACCACGAGAACCATCCGGCCAAACGCGAGTGCCTCATGTGCGGGACGCCACAAGGTATTTATCCGTCGTATACGTTTGACTGTATGGCTCTTATAACCGAACTCAGACTTTGGTCCAATGCGCCCTTGGTACCGGTACTGTAGTGATCTCGCAGCAGGTCGTGGCGTCCCCCGCGAGGGGCTCCAAACCGCAGACACCCTTCGCCATGTCGTCCGAGGAGAACACACTGCTGGCGGCGCGCAATCGCTCGTTCCACGTGCGCCGCCTAAACGAAATGAACCTCAACCAGCGGCAGCGTGGAGCGCGGCGTCGCAACCTCTGGCAGCGCGAGAAGACCGAGGACGGGCAGTTCCGCTGGGTGCGCATCGACGACTGTCGGCCGTCGCGCCTCAGTCTCATGGGCTCGGACTATCGCCCCAGCAGCTTAGCGCCGACGTCACCACCTTCAGATGGCGGCGGGGCCTTGGAGGTGGGGGCGTACATCTTTGGTGGTGGCAGCAGACGAGGGTTCAACGGCACGGGACAGAGCACCAATGTTGGCGTCGAGACCGAGCTGACGATGAGCGCTGTTGGTGACGGTGACGGCAACTACGAACCCACGATCCGCATCAAGATGGACTCGACGTCATCGATGCTCATCTCACCGTCAGCTAGTGGCGGTGGCGAATTGTTGGGAGGTCCAGACTTCATCGCCCAGCCATCCGTCGGGTACGTTCGCCACGTGGATGACGAGGGCAACGTCGAGTGGGTGCCAGCGGAGATGCACTTCCACGAGGCCGAGACGATCGACGTGGACGAGTTCCCGCGCGCGAGCAGCATCATCGACTTTGAGTCTGTCGCGGCGCTGTCGTTCCGGCAGAAAGTGCGCTGGTTCCTGCAGGAGATCGAGAAGGTGTCGGTGCCCTGGGAGGAGGGCCACCTGCTGCTCAAGATCCGCCGCGACGCCGTGTTGAGCGAGTCCATGCACCTGCTCATGCTCGTGCCTGCTTCGGATCTCCGCCAGCGGCTGCGCATCGAGTTCATCGACGAGCCGGGGCTGGATGCTGGCGGCCTCATGCGCGAGTGGGTGCTGCTGCTCTGCGAGAAGCTTTTCGACGAGTCCTTCGGGCTCTTCCAGCCCACGCACGTGGAGAACCTCGGGTACTGGATCAACCCGAACTCAAGCCAGATCCACCGCGACCACCTGCGCTGCTACCAGTTCGTCGGCCGCCTGATTGCCAAATGCCTGCTCGAGGGCCAGCTGCTGACAGTGCACTTCTCGCTGCCGCTGCTGAAACACATTCTCGGCGTCCCGATCTCGTTCTCCGACCTGGAATTCCTGGACGAAGAGCTCTACCGGAACACGCTTTGGCTGCGCGATAACGACCACGCAGACGCGCTCTGCCTGGACTTCACGATCCAGCGCATCGACGGCAACGACGAGATGGTCACGGACGAGCTCAAGCCCGGCGGGAAGGACATCGCTGTGACCGACGACAACAAGGACGAGTACCTGGACCTGCTCATGAAGCACAAGATGTTTGCCAGCGTCAAGGAGCAGGTGTCAGCAATCCTCGATGGGCTCTACGACGTCATTCCACGCAACCTCCTGGCGGTCTTTGACTACCAGGAGCTCGAGCTCCTGCTCTGCGGCGTGCCCCAGATCGACGTGGACGACTGGCAGGACCACGCGGACGTCAAGTTCCAGGCCTTCGACCAGCCCACGAAGGCTGAGAGGAAGGTGATCGAGTGGTTCTGGGAGATTGTGCGCAGCTTCTCGCAAGAGCAGCGCGCGCGGCTACTGCAGTTCGTCACGGGCACGTCGCGCGTCCCCGTCGAGGGCTTCAAGGCGCTGCTGAGCAACGACGGCCGTGTGCGGCGCTTCGGCATCCAGATCGTGGCCAGTGGCGCGCCGCCGGCGGGGCTCTACCCCAAGGCGCACACGTGCTTCAACCGCATCGACCTGCCCATGTACCAGACCAAGCAAGAGCTCGAGACGTACCTCACGCTGGTGATCAACATGGAGATCACGGGCTTCTCCATGCAGTAAAGACGAAGAGCTATATCCAATATGATTCACACAATGAGTACACTATGAACACAATAACACCACCAACACTGCACCACCAATGGCTTTCTAATCGCTCTCTTGATCTGGGGATGTTAGTTGTTGACGGAGAACTTGTGGCCGCACTTCTTGCACTCGTAGAACACGGTCTGACCCTCGTCGGCCGAGCGTAGCTGCAGTGTATAGTAGTCCATCTCGAGGTTGCCACACTTGGGGCACGTCTCCTCGACGGTCGCGCGCGACGGACCCGTCACTTCGGTCATCACCTTCTCTGTCTTGAGCCACTTGGGCGCGGGCTTGTCCTCGCTGTGCGTCACCACCGACAGCGACGGCAGGTCTGCACATATATACATACATACACGCATAATAGAACAGTGGCGTGTGAGCACAATGACCAATGGCACAAGCAAGTCCAAGCGCATGGCCATGGATCGACGGACGCACCTTGGTACTGGCAGCGGTACTCGCAGGCGGAGCAGACGATGTTGTTCGTGTCCGGGTGGTCGAGGATCGTGCCGCAGTGCGGGCAGAAGGCTGGGCCCGTGGCGTTGGATGCGGACGCGAAGAATTCCATCTCTCTCTATCTCTATCTGTAGCTCTTGTCTGTTGGCAACTGATCACCTTGTGCACATGCAGGTTGGCGCCGCTTGCGTTTTGGCAAGCAGAAAACCAATGGTCTCGCACCAGCACCAGATTCGATTCTAGGCATACAAATATAATGTTAAAAATCCAGATTCCAATTCCTAGTTTATTTGACTGATCAGCATGCAAATCGACCCCATAATCGTGCTTTGATTGGCTGTAAAGTATAATTTCCGAAATTTTTTACTTTTAATGGCCCATAGGGGTCTGAGGATTCTTTATTAACCAAAGACTTTCAAGTTTCAAGTTTGTGACAGAATAGTCAATCAGATGGTTTGACGTTTCAAAGTTTGAGACAGAATAGTAAATCAGTTGGTTTGATTGGACAATATAATATATTGTGTACGGTAGTGCACAACATAATATGGTAATTCTATTTTTATGTTGAGGACATAATATTATCATATCATGTCCTCAACATATGAATAGAATTACCAGAAATAAACGATAGTGCGCAGCATATAGATCCACAACATAACGTTATAATTAAAAACTCCAAATAAACTCTCCAAATTGGCCTCTGTGATAGACCAAGGAGAATGAAGAGAAATTGCCAAGAATTATTAATACCGCTAAGTGCCAAGAAATATTACCAGGTAGTTGAACAGCATTCTTGCACCCCTAGCTCTCAGTAGGACAGCATGAACACGTTAGTTTTTGTACTCAAACTCACCTAGAATTCAGATAACCTGGAGACAAGTAAGAATAAAATTAACATAATGGCAATAGCAGACCCTCATGGGCGAGACCGGCACCGGTTCTCAACATCAACCACCAAGCTCTAAACCGATATCATAGGCTCAAAGACACTTGGAGAGGACAACCTACATCGACAATTATTATCATACGGAACATACTAGGCCTGCGGATTAAACATATTTCCTTATTTCTCTAAGTGGATGCGCCAGACTATAGTAGTACCGTTCTGATGTTGTTATGCGGGGCCGGTACGGATGGATCAACATTTCTCCTTTTTTCGGGCTCATAAAAAACTGGTTAATACAAAATTCGATTGAGGACGGTGATAAATTCGATACTTGAACATTGACATGGCTGTCAGATCCAACAATCAAAGTACGTAACAATGTAGCCATGATGGTTGCGAATGGCTACACGCAGTCAATCAGTCGGAGCTCCTCCACTGCACGCTGTCAAAACTCATACACTGCAGCACTGCTGCTCACGAGAACCAGTCGTTCCACGCAAAGTCGCCGCGCTGCTGCGCCGTCTGGTTCACGAACGCGCCACGCGTGGCGCTCTTCTTGGCGGGGATCTCGACGCGGCAGATCGGACACGAGTTGCCGATCTTGAGCCACTCGTGCAGGCAGTCGGTGTGGAAGAGGTGCTGGCAGGGCATGCGCGTCACCTTCATGCCGATCGACATGTCCACCTGGCAGATGACGCACTCGCGCGCGTCGCGGCGCACAGCAACGTCGGCCACTGTAGCTTCGGTATCTGTTTTGGCTCGCAAGTACTCGACAAACCTGCACAGTATTCACACAAAAAGTGTCAGAATAAACCCAGCTTGGGGCTCAACAATAAATAAAAAGAATGCACAGTAAACTGTACCCTTTGCCCTGCTTCGTGCTGAGCATGAACGCCGGGATCGTGATCGCCCTGCTCTCGCCCTTCGAGTCCGTCATCGTGTACGGCCACACGTCCATCGTCTGCACGATCACCACAGCAGCTGCACCGGCGGCTTGTGCTCGCAGCACTTTCTGCGCAAACGTGCACACACCGCGCTCCATCACGACGATCTGCATCGTATCATACACATTCAGGTCATACGTTGGAGGTACATTAGGCCAGACCAACAAAGTATAGCCACAAACACACACACCTTTCCATTCATCGCTGCTGCGTTTACAAACGGGGCAGAGCCATCGAACGGCTTAGCGACCAGCACTGCACGCTGCTCGATCGAATCGCACGGACCGAAATTCGCCGGCACAGCAACGACCTTTGCACATTAACACAAAGACTACTCAGTATGCTACGACAGCCATTTGGCAGTCTAATCTCATAGAGAGCCTTCTGTACACACAGCACGCACCTCTCCCTTGATGCCCTTGACGATGATCGCGACCTCGATCGTCGACGCCTGGTCGGCCGTGAATGCGCCCAGGTTGTCCACGGCTTCGTCCGAGGCCGGTCGCCGGTTTTCGTTCTCAAAGCCGTTCTCGTCGCCGACAATAGATAGCAAGCGCGTCACCAGCGACCGCAGGTCCTGCGCAGTCGCGCCCTCTAGAAGCGCACCATGTCCAGCATCGACCTGTATATTTCAATATGAGCATCGTGTAATAATACAATAGGCATTATTATTGAGCTGCTGGTGTTGTGTTCAGTAAGTACCTCTTGCACTCGCGCCGAGCGATCGTGAAGCTCACAGCCGCAGATCAGACACCGCTTCCTGTCTGCGCGCACACACATACACACAGTAGTGTTTTTTAACACTGTATAGCAAAATACGATAGAGTACATGCTGAATGGCGCCCGTACCATCCGTGGTCAACTGCGCCACTTCGTTGCAGTCTCGACAAAAGAGTTGCGCAGACGCAGCGCCGGACAACGTCGCTCGCTGCAACTCACAAATAGAAGCGCGAAAAACAGAGAGTCACGATGGCGAATGATTAAGAGAGAGAGCATGCAGACGGGTGGAGGCCTGTAGCACGCAGAGGGCATGCTCACTGTCTGCTGCGAGTTGAACGCGAGGTCGTCGAACGATGACATCTTTGGAACCCTAGGTGCCTCGTTGATTTTCCAGAGCTGCCCATGAATATCCAGTCAAACAACAGAAAAATGAATAACATTCATCAAGATCTCCATTTTGATTTTTCAAGTTCTGATTCTCGTGTGAGTTGACTGAAAAAAATACTGCATTTTCAAAACAATGTTTTATTTCTGGCAACTAAAAAAGTGCATTTGATCAAACGTTTAACCTTTTTGGCATTGAAACTGAAAAGCAAGCATGACAGAAAAAACTGTTTGTAAATAGAAATCACTTTGTTCTGGGGGGCCAAGAAGTTTGTTTGTTTGTCCTGCAACATAACTTCACGCAACTTTATCCTTTATACAGGTTGCTCTAGCAAAAAGATTTTATTTGCATCAGCGACATTCAGTCAACATTGCACCCCGCTGAAATGATCCCACATTTTGGCCAAAGGGACGGCAGATAAAGGTGAGCGATAAGCGTCGTCACTCAACACCTCCTTCCTTTATCAATTCTAACTCTTTTCATAATCTGTTTGTTTGGCCAGCTTGGCGACACATATGCGCACGCAGCGCACCATGCACCTGCGCGTCATGCCGATGCAGTAAACGTGCGCACTGACGTCGCGTCTGTGACTGATCATGCACCCGTCATCAGCATTAATCCCAATCATTCCGACAAGACAACATATATAATACATGCAGTAGTATTTAAACGAACAAAACTCGTCTTACAAATGCAAGTTGGCATATCCATTCTCCGTACGCTTGAAGATCGATCGCCTCACCTTGCTCGTGGACGATGTGCGTGGTGCTTGCAACCTGCATCACAAAGCAATGACCCACACGGTTCGATCTGAATCCGCCGACCAAGTAGAAACCGTCTGCCAGTTTTAAGTCGTGCACCACAGCAACCGACGTGGCGCTTTGACGCAGATGGTTGTGCGCGATGCTGTTGTAGGCGAGCTTGGAGCCTGCGCGCATGAGCTGCTTGACGAACATCTTGATGTTGGCCCAATTAGCACCAAAGCGCAGATCTTGCTTGGTCGCGGCTTTGTGCTTGAACATGAAGGATGCCACAGCGCTGTCTGGAATAGCTTCTGGATGACCCTGAAGAGTAGACGCCAGCTGTAGAGCATCAAACATACACAAACCTCTTGAGTTAGCAGTCAGCAGGTGGCCATGAGGCTGCGACCGCTGGACGAACTGCGCGAGCGTGCCGGTCTTCTTGCTGCGGATCCACCTGTCGACCAGGAGAACGGACTTTTTAAGGTCCTGTCGGATCAAATGCGCGCGTGGTTCATACGTATAGGGCTTCTTCTGCTTCGGTGTCTTCGGTAGGTCGCCGTACCAGATCATCTTGTAGCGACCCTTGTTCGGGCCACTGGTTGCCCTGTTGACGACGCGAAAGACTCTCCATCGCCCACGCTGGTCGGGCCCGTAAAGCGACGTTGTCGGTGTTGATGCAGAAGGGGTAGGGCCGGCCGGATTTTTGGCCAATGGGGGGAGGGGGGGGTCAGGATAAACCCAAGCGACAGTTTTTGAGGCTGGCGGGCAGTTGACTGTGGTGGAACGGGATACGGCGATTGGCTGAAAATGGGGGAGTGTGCCCGCTTGGATATCTTCATCGCGACTTTAATGCATCACGCAGCGTGCTGAGATGGAATTGCTGAGGTCGCGCTTGCAGCCTTTGTCATGCGCTCAGCGAGGAACGCGCATCGCGACCGTCGAACAGGTGGGTGCATCGCACCTTTGCGGCCACCCGAAGCGTACTCAGAGAGCTTGCGTCATGCAGTAGAAACACAAAGAATACGACACGTCCCACTGTAACTTCTTCGTTGATGGATCTGGGCAGACGAGACCGACAGAGGGAGACTGAAATGGGCGGGTGAACACTTGATTGTTGGTCGGATACGATCGTCGGACTTGGCAGAAAGGACAATGAGCTAAGCAGACGGGACAGTATGGGCGTGATGGCCAAACGGTCAGCATGCAGGCTTATGAATAAACCTAAAACAATATGAAAAACCTATTATAGGAATCATATTCTCTTTAGGAACGTTTGCCGCTGATTGGAATTTGGATTGACCGCTAATTGGCGGAACGCTTTACTCGGGAGTTCTATTGGCTATCGCGCAATTGCGCACTTAAAGGAAGATAGTATATTCGCACTTATATGAAGGCAATGAAAGCGAACTTATACGTAGAAAGCGTGGACAATCGTGCACTTCTATAAAACAATGTCCGATGACTGCGCATCCGCTCGTCTTTTTATGCGCACCGTGGAAGCGTTCATCGTTGACGTACTCGGTGTCGACCCAAAAACAAACATCTCCAGAGAAAAAGGTGGGCTGTTTGGTCGTACGAAGGCATACTTTGGCATAGTTGAGACTCAAGGTCGAGGGGCTCTCAACATCCATTTCTTGATCTGGATCTTTGGAGCCCCGATCAACACCCAAGACTTCGAAGAGAAGAATGCTCGGAGTGAAAATGATTTCAAGAAGCGAATGGAAGCCTACACAGAAAGCATTGTTACGAATTCGGTACCACTGCCGGTTGAAGAATACCAATGCATCAGCTGCAATACGGTGGGGACAATTTCATCACTTCCAATCCCCCCTGCTATACACAAGCAAGATCGGAAGTCTTCAAATTCAACAAAAAAAGGTTCAAAAAGAGCCTGCTCTTGTCGCGTGCGAGTCGTGTGGTCACCGATCAAGTTCCCAACATGTGCTGAGGCAGCTCCTGCTACAGAACGGGCCAAGAAGCTGGCCTACAATCGACAGACAACTTTCACGTAAAAAAATCCAGCAAAAGGTTGAAGCTGAGCAGCAATGCCGAGACTCTGTTCACGACGCCGAGGCCGCAATCCGAAATCGGAAGATGTTATTTGGCAATTTGGTGGACGGGGATCCTCCTTGAGCAGCAGACGCGCGTACATGGAGAGCCTTTTCTCGAAGTGCAGGACGACCATGTTTTCCGCGTTGACCCGCATCTGGTCTGCGAGCTGAAGTATGTCGTTGCTGTCGTACCCCAATTGCGAAGGATTCGCGTAGCCGTTGATGATCTCGTGCTTGGAGCGATACAGTCGCACTGTCTCCCGCAAGCCTTCGTCCACCGGTCGCGCTGGTTTCCTCTACCGATCCACCAACTTGGTTACCTTCTCCACCTTGGGTTTTGTCACTCGAATCCCGGGCGCGCGTGCGCCTTGACAGCACCAGGTGAAGAACGTCTGGTCCAATGTCAGAAGCTCGATGTCGTTCTCGAGACAGCGAAGCACGTGGAGGTTGGCGATGTGCCAGGCTTCGAGCTGGACATGCTTCAGGACGAAGCAGGTGCGGTGGATCTCGGTGAGCAGGTCGGGGTCCATGCACACGCGGTAGAGCTTGCACACCACGCTGGTGTTCTCCCGCGCAGTGGAG
>JAASFY010000624.1:0-18424 GCA_023334035.1 Globisporangium okanoganense
CACATCAGCTTCCGTCAGTCCGAGCTTGTTTCCCAGCTTCTGAAGATCGCGTTCCGTCCAAAAAAGGCACCATGCAGTTGATTGGACATTGTTTGTTCGCCTTAACATAAAGCGCATCGGTCGTCAGCACCCGGAACGAGAGCCCAAGCCTGTAACGCGCGAGCTCTTCGTTGTCGAAATCGTCCAAGCAGACCCAGGAATTGTCGGTCTCGCGTTCCAAAGCGCCTCTCAGCGACCTGAAGATCGAAAAATCCCTGTTGCGCCACATGTAGAACTTGCCGTCCATGAGCAGAAAGAGCGTCGGTGGAGTGTCTTCATAGTTCGCATCATTGTGGAGCAGAAGCACTGGTCGCTTGTGCTTGATCGCAATTTAGAAGCTCAGCAGCGCGAGCACGGAGCTCTTGCCAACGCCAGGCGAGCCCACGACCGCGAACTGGACCTTGTTTCGCTCCAAACCTGGTACGGAAAACTCAGTCAGATACTGATTCTGGAAAGCCTGGATGACTCGCCGCGTCTCCAGGCGCACAAAGTGCTGCTCGCCGACGAAGTTAAAGACCTTTGTGAGCTCACGGGTGTTTTTTAGTGCCGCAGTCGCTCTCCTGCCGTCCGTCAATGTCCCAGCCAGCAAAAGCGGCTTCAGCACTCTCTTCACCGTTAGCACCAGCACTACCAGCTAGGCTCGGAGATGGCAGAGCGCTCTGGGTATCAGCAGTCTCCAATAGATAGGCGAGGTCGTCTTGGGCAACCGGTTTGGCCCGCTTTACTGGACGCGGCCGTTCCTCCAGATCGGTCTCAAACTCGCCTAGGTTGGCAAAGATGTGGATCTGTCCGCTGGTGAGCTCAGGCATCTTGGCTTCCTGGAAACACTCCTTGAGCATTCTTGGGGGCGACATGATCGTCTCCTTTGTCAGCATGCTCGCGACGCCGGCGGGGATGCTCGAATCTCTTCGCAGAGCTGTCGCGTCCTCGTTGCAATCGTCGAGCCACGCGCCATTCCGTGTCGCCAGATACAACGCCAGCTGCGCTGCGAAACACGTGATGAGCTCTGGTCTGTCCTTTTTGATCCTCTGCTGCAGCTCGTACACAGTTCTCTTTAACGCAATGTCGATCGGGAAGAGGCCTTGTCGACCGAGCACCACGCACCAGAGCTTCACCATCGCAATCTGGTTGGGTGGGGTCCACGTGCTGTTTCTCGTCTTCTTCTTTTCAACTGCCACTCGTGCGAAAAAGCCCTGGCAAACGTCAGTGAGTTCTCACTCGCCGTCCACCAAGTCAATGGAATGCTACTGAGTGATAGGTTTCCAACACTCCATTGCCTCATGCTTGCCAATCATTCACAAAGATCTATTCAAGTCGAAATCGACACTTGAGCGAAGAACGAATGGCTGGCTGACTCTGATCAACTTCTTCGATGGTGCTCACCAAACAAGCTGGCAGAGAGTCAGTTACATGGGCGACTCTCGTGCCGTCGTCCTAGAATCGCGTGCTGGTGGCGGCCGTCGCTTGGTACTTGGGGCGATCGTGTGGCGGCGATTCGTCGTCGTCGTCGACGGGATGCCTGAGGCTGCTGCTTTCGCAGGAGAAGACGCGGTGGAAGGCAGTGACGACTGGCGAGTGACGGACTTGAGCGTCGCGCTCAGCCACGACCGCTCGCCGCCTAGTCGAGTGTTGTTTGCGCCAGTGTTCTCAACGCTCTTCCTTCTCGACTGCTGAGCCTGGGGCTGAGGCTGAGCCTGCGGCTGCTGTCCTTGTGACGACGGCGGGCGCGTGAAGCGAGGGATGAGGCTCTCTCTGCGAGACTTGGTACTAGCAGCCGGCGCGCTCTTTGGCGGAGCAGGGACGACTTCCGCCCGAGCAGTGGGGACTCGAAGCGGTCGTGGGGTCGCGTTCTGTGGACGACGCAGCTGACTCTGCTGTTGGGCAATCGGCTCACGATCAGCTGGCTGCCTCAGCAGAGGATCCGTCTTCTTCACTCGGGAGAAACTCGTTGGCTCTGGCTTCTTCTCAGTAGACGGCCGTCGCTTCAGTGCTGAGGCGGTCTCAGTAGCAGCTTTCTGCTGTTGCTGAGCCCGCAAGAGCTCTTCTGCCGCGACCACTCTAATCAACAGCGTCTCGTTCTCGGATCTCAGCTCCACCACCTGCTCCTCCAACGTAACAGCCTCAAGCTGCAGGCGCTCAATCGTTCCCTACCAATCAGCCACAGCAACAACAGCCATTAGCAAACCGATACCAACACTGGGAGCGCCACAAGTACCGGTACTTACGTGCAGCACCTCGAGCTGCGGGTCTGGCTCAGCCACTGGCTGCTGCTGTCTACCACTGCTCGAGTCCTCAATCCAAGGCAGATTCTTGAACTTCTTGAGCGTGTTGGGCGAGATGTCGTCCTCGCCATTGCTCTTGCGCTTCGCGAGCATCATCGCTCCCTGTTCAATCTCGCTCTGCGCAAGGACAAGGGCACTTCGCAGCTCGACGTTTTCCTTCTCCAGCGTCTCGATGCGCTGGTGGTATGTCATCTCGGCCGTCAAGACGTGCATCTTGGGCCGGATCTTGATGTTCTTGGCGCGGTTCGCGTACTTGAGCGTGTTGTGCGACTCGTCAAAGCACGCGTGCGACGGGTTCACGTTCGCGATCATCACGAGGCGGCAGTCACCCTCCAGCGAGTTCTACCAAAGCAATACATTAGCCTCCCGTCCTCCCAGCCACTCATTTAGAATGCACCTACCTTGAGCAGGTGTGTGAGCTTGCTGTCGCGGTACTGGACCTTGGTCTTGAGCCGGTTCCTGGACTCCTGCAGCCGCCGAGTGTTACCCTCGAGGCTCTCAAAGCTCGTACTGCGCACGAGTTTACGCGTCTGCGCCGTGAGGCTGTTGATGCAGTTGGCCAGCGCCAGCAGCGACTTGTTGATGTTGGCGCCTTCGGTCAGCCGCATGCCTCGGTTCTGCGTCGTGGACGCGCGCTCCGAGCCCGCGAGGTCGATGAGCGACAGCTTCCCCTCAACGATTGACTTGCGCGGGTGCGAGCCCGAGAGCATTGTCGTCGACGTGTGGCGCACGATCACCTGGATCACGGCGTGCGAGCGTGACGAGACCACGTTCGCAGCCGTCGGCTCGGTCTTGCGATTGCGATTGCCACGTCTCAGTAGCTGCAGCACTTCGCCCACACTATGGGCCTCTTCGTGGTGAAGCCCCGCGACGTGGACAATCCCACGGGCTACACACAAGACAATAGCAATACAATCCGGTAGTAAGTCAGACCACTCTATTGGCATGGCCACTGATAGACTTTGAGCCAAGCGCACCTTGGTCCTCGCGCAATGCGAGCGCACTCGCGGACGGCTGCAGCAGGTCGCGAATCTGCTCGTTGTACACTTCAAGGTACGAGATGAGCACTTTCCACTCAAAGGCCGAGCCGTGCGAGAGCTTGAGCACGGCCTCCTCCTGCTTGCGGAACCGGATGAGGCTGAAGATGTCGGCCAGTGCGTGCGGGATGATGCCGTCGACCGCGAACGCGGCGTCGTCAAAGTCTTCGAGCTCGCCAATGCCGTCACGCTCCGAGCCCATCATCGTATGCGTCTTGCCAGCACCTGTTGCACCGTACGCGAAGATAGTCGCGTGGTAGCCGTTGAGAATCGTTGGGACAATGTCCATGACCGTCTTGGCGTAGACCTCGTCCTGCGACGCCGTCTCGGGGAACGCAATGTCGAACGCGTACTCCTTGCTGGACGACTGCTGGCTCTTCAAGTGGCCGTTCGGGGCACCAAACTTCTCTATCACGACCGCCTGTCATTACGCCATAGAGCCATGTCAAAGCTCAGATACGCATGATCCTTTCTCCAACAGCGAAGAGCTCACCTGATCGCCGACGACGCGGCAGCACTCGCGGTGGCCCAGGCTCCGCTCGCCGTCCGTCAATGGCCGCAGTCGCACCGCTACCTGCCACAGCATAGAGCCAATATATGTAAGTACACCCATCCATCCACACGCACGAAGAGCTCCATGGTGCAGCAATGCATACCACGTACGAGCATGCCCGAGGTGTTCTCCTCCATGTTGTCGTCCAGCGCGTCATTGCGCAGCATCGTCGCCAGTCGCAGCGTGCGTCTCTGTCTGGGTGTGGATACAGCAGCTCTGTGGTGCTCTAATGGACAGACAGCGCGCGCACAAGGGAGAGAAGACGAGAAGGGCTGCCGACTTGGCTTCAGAGGACAACTCGCGAATCTTGCGGTTTGTTGACTCGTTTCAACTGGTTTGCCGTTTGAGATGGGAGAGGCGACATATTGATGTTTCAGTTGAAATACGTTGTATCCGGATATGGAGAGCGAGGTCATCTCCTGCTTTGTCAATTCATTTTTGAGTCGTGCTTTGAAAAGGGCGCCAAATGTTGGCGCCAAAAACGGCAAGCCACCAAAATTAGAGAAAGAGCATCCGAAGATGAAGTTCGCAATGAGCCATGGGGGCGACGGCGACAACACTGTCTCCACAGACACAGCAGCGAATCCGACACTCGCGCTCAGCTTTTCAGACAGTGTGCAGACTTCCCAAAGCCACGACGCACCAGATGCAACCGTTGGCGCACGCGCAAGCAGGGGGGCGGCAGCAACGACTGCAACATCATTACAACACGGCATGCCAACACCACAATTCACTCAGAAGCACACGAATGATGGAAGACGAAGTAACAGGTGCGCTACTCCTGGTGCGGTTATTGAACGGCTGGGCGAGCTGCGTAGACATGCTATTTATGCTGCTTGTGGCGGACTAAATTCCTCCTACATACTGTTCGTTGTGCAAATGCAACTTAGATCTCAACCGCAACTGCGTCACCCACGCGCTCTTCTAGCAGCGGTGTTAGTTCTCGTACTAGTCGTCGCAGGCGTGCAGTTGATTGGCCCTCCACTTGAGCGATGGCAGAGCGATGACGCCGCAATGAAGCTCCAAGCACAGCTCGCAAGGCTCGAGAGCTCGGTTCAGTTGCTCAGTGTCGACACTGTCAAAGTCGTGCAGCAAGCCAAGAAGTTCCTCAAGCAGCACCATAGAGCGCAGGTATCATCCTCTACAAGAACGCAGCTCGTCGCACGCGTTGGCGACGAGAGCTACGCCGCCCACGCCCGAGAGCGCTTCGAGAGCCACTCGTTCGTGATGAAAGAGGCCATCGTCTATCAATCTTCCCAGAAGATCCGGATAAACGAGACGAGAGAGCGATTGCAGGCATTGAACATCTCGTTACCAGCTAAGAGAGAACAGAAGAAGCAGAGTTTGCCGCCCACAAAGGCGGAATTGCTCCAGCTGCAGCGGATCCAGAGACAGCAGCAAGAGCTCAGCAGCAAGATCGTATCGCTGGTCGTCGACTCTGCAAAGGAGGCCGTCGTCATTCAGGAAGAGCAACGGCAGCGAGCCGATGCAAAGTTCCTTCTCGACTCGCTGCGGCAGCTGGAGAACGAGGTCGAAGCGCACAACACGCGCCAGAAATCAAAGAACGGCGGCGCGTTCTTCTTGTACGCGTTCGTGATGTGCCTCACGGGTGGGTACCTCTGGACAGCAGCTGCAGAGCGAAAGCGTAGATCTCCAGTGCAGAGCGAGCGCCCGTGGTCGCCGATCCCGAACTTCCTGATCCAGATCAAGGACCTCTTCAAGTCCATCGTGGTGCGTTGTCTCTCATGCTATTGTTCTTGTGTGTCATGTGGCCATTCTCAAGTGATGCTATCTGTTATGATCAGGTGATTGAGGACATTCGCAAGCAACAAGAGCTGCTCGCTGACGCCTCGGACGCAGAAGACGACCTGGGCAGCCTCATGGTCCGCACATTCGTCCCGCAGACCCCAAAGCTCATCAGCAAAAGCTCCGTACCCAGCAGCACAAGGAAGCTATGATGAGAGTTCGTAATGATACACTGTTGGTGACTAACTAATCTATGTGACAGTCACTTGGTCCAAGAGTCTAAGAAGACGTGCAGATGTGCATGACTGTATTTACTTACTTTTGTGCAGGCGCAGGTGGCTGGCTTGGCTTCATTTCGCTACCAAGAGAGCCGTCAGGCAAACGACGAGCTCGTCGTGGCGATGCTGTTGCTATGGTGAAAGTCTGCGTGGCCCGAACTGGGCGTCGACGGCACGCTCGCGATATTCTTCCCGTGGCCGCAGATCGCGCGCCGGATGAGCTCTTTTTTGCGCTGGAAGGACGTGCGCACGGTCGCGGGCGTGTCCGAGATGTTGTCCAGGACCAGGAAGACGATGAGCAGCGCGGCGTGTTCGAGCACGAGCGCCACGAGGAACCGCGAGGACAGGTCGACGCAGCTAAAGTCCGGGTTCATGCTGAAGTCCTTGCCGTTGAAGCGCTCGAGCGAGATGCACTGCGTGAGAAAGTACTCGAGCTCGCCGGAGCTCACGCAGATGAGGCCGACGATGACGAACACGGCCAGGATGAGTGTGATGAAGAGGATCTTCTCCCACTGGCCGATGCTGTTGGACTTGCGCGGCACGGGCCGACGCCGCAGCAGGAAGAGCTTGTTGAAGCAGTTGCGGATGTGCACCAAGTTGTTCACGAATGCTGCGAGCGCGCAGAACGGCCACACGACCGAGAACATGACGACGTAGCCCTGTACAAGGCATGGTAACAGTGTTATTGGTTATGTAGTGATCCAGGTGAGCTGTTTGGTTGAGAACGAGTGGCACTTACGTATTGGATCACCATGCGCAGGTAGTCAGGCTGTAAGGACAACAGGAGGCATATTGAGACGGTGAGCCTCATATGTTGGGATACGAAGAGCTCAATTGGTGCGAGTGAAGTTTACTCACAAAGGCGTTGTAAAGCGACAGCTGGCTCTCCTCCAAGACATCGTCTGCGGTCATGAAGACTAGCAGCGACAGGTACAACAACACAGTTAGTCGATGGCCAAGTGCCTCAGTCCACACACACTCCCAACACTCACACTTCTCGTTCTCAAAGCCCTCGAGCGTGTTGATCGCCACGCCCAGGCTCTTCTCGATGTACGGGATCCGGATCGGCGTCATCATTTGAAGCTGAGCAAACACACACAACATTGTCAGCATTCGACTCTTATACCCCAATTCACACCACGAATTCCAACAAGCCATCCTCACCTCCATCTTGACTTTAAAGTCCACCGTCGAGGCCGAGGCTGGGTTCGCCGCTGCTGAATCATTCCCCTGCGATCCTAGGTTCTCAAAAGACGACTGGTATTCGGACAGCGCCAGCAGAGTCTCGGCCGGGTTCGCTCTCATGATCTTCCTCGCGAGCTTCGAGGCCTTGAGCGTCTCCCTTCTAAACAGATACGGTAGTGCCGTGTCGATCAACAGGTTGAGAGCCTGAGTGATGAGCAATGGCGTCACGAGCGCCGTGGACATGTCGATCACGCCGTTCTCCCAGTCGACCGTGAGTTTCTTGTACTTGAAGTTCTCGGCGAGCCACGTCTCGACCTCCTCGCCGAACGGCACGATCACGAACGCGATGAGGATGAACCAGAGGAAAAACGAGATCCAGTTGATCACGAAGAGCCGATTGATCATCGTGCGCTGGAAATGCGCCTCGGTCGCGTGGTTCTCGCGCACGACGAAGAAGTGAATGAGTTTCACGCTCAGCAGGTACACAAACACGTCCAAGCTGATCCCCAGGAGCACGCCCTGGGCTAGGATATAGCACCAGCGCCACGAGAAAATCGTCGGCCGCTCAGTATCAAAGCACGAGAGGAACGCGACGCATTCTTGGCACTTTGTACACAGTGGCGCCATCATCGCCGCTGTGTACCACTGGACAAAGAACGTGATGCCGAGCACGTACGTGACGATGAAGATCGTAAAGACCACAAAGGTCTGGAGGTATGCTGGGATCCGGTAGACCGAGTTGTAGTATGGCTCTCGAAAGAGCAGCACGCCGTGGGAGTCGACAACATCGCGGTATCCCTGGGGCTTGAAGCTCGAGTTTGGGTACTCGGCTTCTTTAAAGAGCCGCAGGTTCCACGCGTCGTTGAGCAGATTGTTCTTGCGACGCCAGGTTTTCAGGAACCACGTGCCCCAGAGCGTCGCAGTGCAGAAGCCAAAGATGCACAGCGCTCGCATGTACTCGACCGCGCCCAGCCAGCGGCACGAGAAGTAGACAATGCTACCACACATTGCTGGGATCAGGATGCACTTTGTGTACAAAAACACAAAGCTAAAGTAGAACGCGACGCGCTCCCCGTAGTAATAGCGCAGCTCGTTCGTAATCTCGTTGGATTTCCACCACCACGCGTCGCATTTCGCCAATAACAGGCTGTTGACTCGCCGGTTGTGCAGCGGGAAGCACGACGCGATGATCGGGTCGTTGCGGTTCTCGTCCTCGATGGCAATGGCGGCCCCCGGTGGGTTTAAATGGTCCATGTTGGCTGTGGACGTGATGATCCGCGCGATTGTCTGGATCCGCTCTGCGGGGGTGAACTTGCTGTCCCCATCGACGACCATCGACGACAATGGTTCATCGTGTTGTTTGTCCTCAAACTTGGTGTCCACGTGGTGTGAACGTCCACTGTGAGGAGCTCCAATGTCGCTGGATGCAATGAGCTGCTCAATCTCGGACGGGACTTCGCCCACCGCGCCGATCTGCAGCCAGCGCTCGAGCACGAGGCGACTCTTCTCGATCTGCAGCCGCGATGGCGTGGGCCGCAGCAATAGTACCATGTACTTGCGACTATAGAGCGAACTCGAGAGCACAGCGACCTCGAGCCCAGCCGCGATGCAGCGCCGGATGACCTCAAGCTGCTGCTTGCCCACAGCGTCAAGCCCATTGCGCGCCAGGATGCGTGGCGTCGTGGGCTTGTTGTGCAATATGAGCGCAAACTCGTACTTGATGCGGTAGTCCACCACAGACGTAGTGGCCACGCCGGCCTCGCTCCGTGGGGACCAGATCTTTGGCAACGATTCCATCATCATCCCCATGGGCGATACGAAATGCGGAGATAGCAGGGATGACGGTACGGGCGAGATACCGCCACCAGTGCCACTGCCACCGTCCTTGTCGCTTGATGAAGGCGCCAGGTGTTTCACGAGGTTGCCCAGCGACTTTGTGTACGTGCGGTCGCGCGGGATTGGCTCGGACGGGATCCACTGCGGGTTCACATCGTAGCTCTTCACGCGCCGGTGACGCGCCGGGATATCGAGCGACGCGTCGTCAGTCACGAGCCGTCCACCACGGCTGTAGTAGTCGTCGTACCGTGGCGCTTCCAACGACAGCGCGTTCGTGACTGCAACAGACGAGCGACGCCCAGCTGATGGCCCATCAAGCATACTGTCGCTCTCAGTGGAGAAATAGAGCGCGTTCCCATCGCCATTGGTTGAGTGGAAGCCGTCGTCGTAGGCGGAGCGACGCGATGACGTCATCTGTTCGCTGCCGGACCGCTCGCGGTTGCCAAATGAGTTGCTGGTGGCTGGCTCTGGATGGAGCGAGACGTCCTCTTCTTCGTCCAGCAGCACTTCAAAGCTGCGCGACTTGCGCAGATTCGGCTGGACGGAGCCGCGCTTCTGCTGCTCGTTGCCAGACATCATCGTCTGTGGTTTAGGAGGAAGGACACCAGCGTCAGCTCACGCACTAGGCAGACGCAGGTTCACGCGCGAGAGCCTGTGTCGATGGCTTCTCGTCGCCTCGTGGGTTTGTGATCGAAAGGGTGCGACGAAGCGAAGGATCCGTTTCTCTGGTGTATTGTACCGCTTTCAGTGGTACACTCCAAAGATGTCTTGTAAATCACCAAAAAATTAAAAATTAAAAAATAATAATAATTTTCTGACTTTTCAACTTCTGAAAACGCGAGAAATTATTCTCAAAGTGGAAAAATATATATCCTGAAACGACGCGCTAGGCAAAGAGACACGAAACAGAGAAGAGCGCTAGAGAGAGAGCGCGATGGACCCGCAGACCGCAGAGGCCGGCGAGGCGTACCTCAACGCGCTCGGCTTCCGCTCGCTCATCGAGTGGATGACGGCCGAGGTGCTGCTCTCGCGGCCCGAGGACCCGCTCGCGTTCATCCGCGGCATCGTCGACGAGAAGCTCGGAGAGGTATTGTACTGATTTGTATATCTGGGTTGGGGACAAGCACTCATGTATGTGTTGCTTCTGTGGTGGGATTGGAATGCAGCGGCCGCCCGGTGAGAAGTACCAGAGCGACCACGCCATGTCGTACATCAAGCAGTGCTACGCTGCGGCAAGGTGGGGTTCAATATTCATCAGTATTATGCGAACGTATGGAAATGTAATGTTGTGTTGCTAAGCTAATGCGTGGCTCAATGATATTGATACAGCGCGTCGGCAGATGAGAACGGACGGATCCTGATCAAGCCCCGCAAGATCGCGTGAGTGACCTGGTGTTTGATTAAAAGGTCCTCTGATGTTCTAACACCTCACTGGCCTCTAACCAAATAACCGTAGTCCACCGAGCCATACTGCTGCACTGGCGTCGCCAGACACATCGGACCCAGTGCTGATCAAGAGACTCGCAGTGCTCGAGAAAGTGATTGAGGCCTGTCGCGTCATCGCGATGCAACTCAACCCCATGGAAGGTACGAAAGGTCTTGCTAAGCCATGAACACCAGTCTCCAGTAGCTAATCACAACTCTATGTCATGCTATATAGCGACCACCCACATCATCAAGCAGGCCTGCGTAGTTTTGAACGCCGAGCTCTCGACGCTCTTCATCTATGTACGTAACCTTCATGTAGAAATTGATCAACCCAGCAGGCTTTCACTCCTAATTATACTGTTCTCTGTAGGAGAAATCGAGCAACATGCTGGTGCTCAAAGTGTCCGAGGGCGCCGCCGACATCCGCGTCCCCTTCGGAACGGTAACAAGTAAACCCTTTCTAGTTTCATGCTGAGCCATTGGTGAGCAATTCCCACTCACACACAAGTCTCTGGTTCCATGCACTATTGTAAGGGCATCGCGGGCACGGTGGCCGCGACGGGCAAGGCTGTGAACCTCGTGGATGCGTACTCGGACCCAAACTTTGACCCACACTACGACGTGCAGACCGGCTATAAGACGCGCTCGATGCTCTGCGTGCCCGTACGCAACGGCGAGAACCACATCGTGGGCGTCGTGCAGGTGCTCAACAAGGCCGGGGCGACTGAGAAAGAGCAGACTTTCTCGGAGGTCGACGCCGAGGTGCTCGGGATCTTGGCGGCCCAGGCCGGGATCGCGCTCCAGAACGCCAAGATCCACCACGAGGCGTGCCTGGCCCGCGAGCGCGTCAAGGAGGTGCTGAGCATCGTGCAGGACATGCACCGGGACCTGGGCTTCATCTCGCTCATGTTCACCATGTCCACGCGCATCCAGCGGCTCGTCAACTCGGACCGGTGCACGCTTTACATCGTGGACCGCGCCAAGAACGAGCTCTGGACGTTGCAGGGCGAGGTGAACATCCGTGTGCCTTTAAACCAGGGCATCTCGGGTGCTGCAGCCGAGGCGAACCAGTCGATCAACCTCGAGAACGCCTATGATGACCCACGGTTCAACCAGGAGTTTGACCAGAAGCACGACTACGTGACGCGCAGCGTGCTGGCCATGCCGCTACGGGACCACGTGGGCGAAGTCATTGGCGTCGTGCAGCTCATCAACAAGATGTCGGACCCGTGGGTCTTCACGGTCGAGGACGAAGAGCTTCTGGGCACGTTCCTACAGATCGCGGGCCCCATTCTCGAGACGTCGCAGACTCATTTGCCCAAGACCACGCAGGCCAAGGATGCCACTGGACCCGAGTTCCCAGGCAAGGTCGCGCGCACCGCAGTTCAGCAGGACGTCGTCGAGATGAACGTCATCTCGGAGAACGACGAGGAAGAGATGTAGACTTTGGAGGCCACTTTATTTTTTATTTGGTGCATCATTTTCCATAATAAACTATGGTATGCTATTTTTAGGTACTGCTCGACAATGAAGCAAAATTGGGGGGCTCACCCTGAGAAATGCTGATGTCATGCGCACCACTAAAGCACCGAGATGTCCCGTGTGCTATAGGCTCCCACCACCCTTGGAGAGCAAGTGACGCGCAGTGTGCTGGCTGTGTAGATGATGCGCGGCTACTGCGCGCCATCCAGACCCTCGATGACGATTCACCTGCCGCTGTTACATCATCAAGAACAAGGAAGATCTGTGACGCATTCGGATTCTTCCTTGAGCTGCTGCTTCAATGGGAGCAGTCTGCACGAGAGAACTCAGTTGTGAGAGCTAAGTTAGAGACGATCTGGGAGGCGCGCATCCTCGGCTGTCTCCAGCAGTTCGTGGCCAAGAAGAAACACGTGGACACCGAACTGGTTTGCTACGCACTGGTCACCATTATCTTCTCGCTCGCTCGAGACCCGCGTTTGGCGAGCAGTGTCGTGAAGAACGGGCTGCACGGACTGCTCTCCAAACTCTACTTCGAGTCGCGTAAGCTGGATGTGCAGAGCCCAAAGACTCCAATGTTATCTTCAGATTCCAACAAGAATACTCAAGACGACCAAGATCAAGTGGAAATCGTCGACGCCCGGGACCTACTGCTATCAATTGATCCTTTCGACTGGTGCTTCCAGTCCACGTGCATCCAGATCACAGCAGACAAAGGGCAGCAGCAGAAGAAGAAGAAGATCAAGAAAGATGCCGTGTTCTTCGTCCCCATTGGCGCTCGCTCACTCAACTACCTGCTCGTTGGCGAAGCGCTCCCGACGGACGAGATCACCGAGTACGACACGAAATTGCGCCTTAACCCAGGCAAATGTGGCCATAGCTCACAGTCGCTATCACCAACAAAGAAGACGCGGAGGCTGCCATCCATCTTCACGTTCCCCACGGTTTCAGATCGATACGACAACTCACTGGTCATCGCTACGAACGTCAATAGCAACTCGATCTGCTCACGAAAGGACAATCCTGCACTTCAGGTGGCTCGCTCGCACTCGGCACTGCAGCACATGGTTCTTCGAGCTGCAGCGGCACTGTTGCAGAACCTGCGACGGCCTTCTCCCGAGCGGAAGCTGCTGCTGCAGGATGGCAAATGTATCAAGATACTCGTTGTTGCGATACATTCCCATGACGACAACGGTCTTCCCGACCAGCATTCAACCAAGCCATTGGGTGGAGGAGACCGATCAGTCCTGCTACTTTGTCAGAAGGTGGCGATTCAGCCTCACACGCTCGCTCGGATCGCTCAGTGCGGCCTATCGCTAGTGCACAAAGACGAGCTCGACGCGTTCATGAAGACGCAGCCCCAGTTGAAGGAACCTCTTGTCAAGCAGCAGCCCAGTCAGCAATCATCAACCGCTCCTGTTGCCAGCAGCGCTTCGCGGCCAAGCTCGAGCTCTACAAAGACGCATAACAAGCCCAAAACCCAGAAAAGACAAGCTGTCGGTGTCCTTAGGGCCCTGTCGCTCTCTGAAAGGCTCCAAGCAGCCAGCGAAGAGAGTCGACGGGAGATTGCCACTGAAGGCCAGCATGCATCATCATTGTTGAAGAGAGAGCTCGAGCTCGAGCGCAGTCTCCGGCGACAGCAGCTGCGCACGCAGTGCAATAGTCTCGAGCAGCTCCGTGTACAGCTGAGCGAGAGTCTCGCACTGCTGCACAATGGTCGCCAACATGCAGATCCAACACAGAGCTTTGCAAGCTGGATCGTGTCATTGCCGACCATAGAGAAGAAGGAGCAGGAGCGACAGAGTGCTGACCTCATGCGCCAGCAGCACGCGATCGAGATGCAGTTCCAGCATGAGGAAGCGCGCAAGCAGCGGCTGCGCGAGTACACCATGATGCAGCAGAACGACAGCGACGCACCCAACGAGACGGAGCACGACCGGCGAGAGCAGAAGCGCCTCGAGTTTCTGCGCATGCACGAGGAGATGCGACTGTTGCAGCTGCAGCAGCAGCAAGAGGGTCAACGATTAATTGGTGGTGGTGACATGCTGCTGAAGACTGGTGCAAGTAGTGACCATGACGACCAGCAAGTGAGTGAGATTCAAGCCAGAATGCTTCACGCTGAGACACTCGCAGCCCAACGCAAGGCGCGTCAGAAGAAGCTCGACGACGAGCAGACGCAGCTGCTGCGGGTGCGACAGCGCAAGCAGGAGGTCAAGGAGCTCGAGCGCATGGCACGAGAGGACCTCTACTATGTGGAGAAGCTCTTGCGCGCCAAGCAGCTCGAGGTGGAACTTCGTAAACAGCAGCAGCTCAGTGCTAAACAGACTGGAAATCCCATCGCTGAGCAGCAGCGCAAGATCGAGCGCATGCGGCAGCTCGACCTTGAGCGCAGTTTCGCTGAGAAGGAGAGCGAGCGCATGCGCACCGAGGACCTCGTCGCCCGGCAGCTGCGCTACGTGAACACTGAGCATAGGCGTCTTGAAGCCCAGCAGGAGAAGCTCGCCCGTAAGTACATGGAGGCTCAGGAGCGCGAGTGTAGAGCTCTTTGGACGCGTCTCGAGCAGGAACAGAAGAAACTGGACGAGCTCGAGGCCAAGCGCCTTCGTGTGGAGACGCGCAAGCTGCTGAAGCTACAGAGGCAGTATGATAATGAGGTGCTCGCGGCCTGGACCGACAGCTGGGATGAATACGGCAACGCCTATTACTACAACACGTTCACGGGCGTCTCGCAATGGGAGAAACCGTTAACCCCCACCATACAGTAATAACCAGACGGTCTAGAGCTCATCTCGGCTGGTGTTGCTGGTCTCTTCGCTCGGCTGTTCCTTGGCTTCTTCAGTATCTTCATCAGGAGGACCATCCGTAGCGTTCTCATTTAAAGGACCGTTATTGTCCACGTCTATGTCCTCCGAGTCGTCTTCATCGGTGGGATAAAGACTCGCGCCGGCAAAGTCAAAGAACTTTTCCCACTCATCCACGGCTTGCGGGTCTGCATGCAGACGTCCACGCTTTTCTCTGATCTTTGCGCACATCTCTTTCCGGAATTCAACATCCTGTGCGAGTTTCAGCAGCAGCGCCACGTACTCATCGAGACTGGTGGCGATGAGGTCGTTCATTCCCATCTGCTGGTACAAACCATAGGCGATGCGTGTACTCCAGAGCTCTCCAGGCAGCGTCACCACGGGTACACCAGCCGTCAAAGCCTGGAGCGTCGCACGCGGCCTCGTCAGGTGGACACTCGCCATCACGGCGTCTGCACCACCGGCGAGCAGCAACTCCTGCTTGGCGTCCACGTCATTGAGAAAGAAGATCCGGCCAGTCGCAACCTCAGACCCTGCGTTCGCGTAGATACGCGCGGCGAGCTGGTCGCGCCAGCGGTTGCGCGTCGAGCCGCCCAGGAGAAAGATGCGTGCATGTGGGTCCTGACGCAGGATCTGGCCCACGGCGTAGTCGAAGTCCGGGTGCAGGTGCAGGATCGACTGGTTCACAAGAGCCCAACAGAGTTAGCACTTGAGTTTTCATAGAGAGTCATAGGCTAATGAGACGACTAAGAGTGTACCTCAATGGAAAAATACATGCGGAAGTTCTTTGGGAGCCCGAAGCGGTCTCTGATCGCACTGTGGACCTGCTCACGGCTCGCAGTGTAGTCGTGCGGTTCTGGGAAGCGGTGATACAGGCCCATGCCCCTATTGTTCATGAGAAAAGTGGAAATTGGTTCGAGGGTTAGTACCCAATAGCCAAGAGGACAGGAGACAGGAGACGTACTTGATCTGGAAGGTCTTCTCGCTGTAGTGCTCCTCGTAGTTATCATGCTCATACTCACTCACGAGTCTGTAGTTCATGGTCCTGGCGCCCGACGTGTCGGCGTTGCCGCCCCACCACGCGGCCTGGATGGGCGCGAGCCGTGAGATCGACAGGAAGTACGTCGTCTTGTCCATGCCAATCTAGCAACATTGTGCACCGGTGTCCAGCAGTTTAGTACATAAGACCACGACACTCAGAGCTCATGATATGATAGATAAGGTACCACCTACTTCTGGGAAGATGAGGATGTCCACCTCGGCCGCGCGGATCTCGTCGCGTGCGACAATCAGGTCCTTTGGCAGCGCCCAGATCTATAGACACCAACAATAGAGAGAGCCTCAGTCAAGATCCTCTTGAGCCAAGTCCAGGTCCAGTCTCCATCATAGTCTGATAATCATTAGCTTACCTGGTCGGCGATTTGCTCCGGCTTCTCCTTCTTCTTCATGGAGCTGCTCAGGCCGATCGCAAACGCAAACGTCTCGTACTTGCGGGGGTCCAGCTGCGGGATGAGGTCGCTCATGTACACGCCCGCCATGGGGTTGAAGAGGTACCGTGACACAAAGCCCACGCGCAGGCGGCGCGGTCCAGTCTAACGACAGTGTCCAGTAATAAGTATATCAGACAAGGTCAGTATACATATCATGGACGTATACTGAAATGGGTGAACAGGAACGCACCGCCGGTAGGTCAAAGGGCATCCTGCGTACAAGCCGGTAGGGCTGTGGCGTGAGCGCCTGCGTGAGCACGTAGTTCTCGCGCACGACCCAGTAGCGGTAGAGCAGGTCGAAGTAGAGCGTGGCGAGCTTCTCCTTGAGCACGCGGTTGTTGCGGTTGTGCGAGTTGAGCGTGATGGCCGTCGAGAACGAGATGCGCGCCGGGTCCATGTCCGTGCGGCTCAGGCTTTCGACTACACAGTAAGGATTATACGAGCCACAGGTTTAGTTTGGTCTATAGCATAGGCAGCAATAGAGAAACTCTTCATGGCATGAGCTTACTCTCGTCGTGGAGCGCGTCGATCTCGGACTCGAATCGCAGCCGGTGCAGGTCAATCAGCGCCTGGGTCTCTGGAAGAATGCGCGGCAGCACAGTGGCCTTCATGATGCGGGTGCGCGTCACCGGGTGGCCGTGCTCGGGGCCGATACTCCTTAAGATCTGTTCATTTATAAGAGCACAGGAGCTCAGGGTTAAGCGGCCATGGAGGTCAACCATCACAAGCAATGTGGCCGCTAGAGAGGGCTATTGTTACCAATTGGTACTGCTGCAGACTCTCCTCGGTCTCGCCCAGCGCCTCGAGGACGTCGGCCACGTTCACCTAGAGGCAGCAACACACAAAGGTTAGCAATGTCCATATTGAATGACGCCCTCAACAAGCCTGAACGCAATGCACTATACGCACGCACCATCCCATTGACGGACCCAAGGTCAGCGGCGGTCTCAAAGTCCGTGAGTGCGGCCTCAAACTGACCCGCCGTGAAGAGCAAGTGGCCGTGGTCGTTGAGGAACGCGGGTTCCTGCGGCCAGCGCCGGATCAGGTCTGCGAGGCACTTCTCGCTCGCGGCCCAGCCGTCGGTGATGCGCACGAGCTCGCAGATGCGGTTCCAGGCGTCATTGACAAACGCGCCATGAGCGCTGGCCGCCACTTTGCGAAACTCGTGCATGGCCTCTTCCCACTTGTCGAGCGCCTGGAGCGCGTCGCCTAGGTTAAGCGCGGCCTGGAAGTAGAACGGACGGATCTCGAGCGCCCTTCTATAAGCATGCACGGCCTCATCCACGCGGTCCATGGCCTTGAGACAGAGCCCCAGGGAGTTGTGGAATGAGTCCTCGCTCGCATTTCCCCGGAGCGCGCGCTCAATGTGCGCGAGCCCCTGGTACGGATTGCCCTCCTGGTAGTAAACGAGGCCGAGCATGTGCAGCGCGTACGGGTGCCCGGGTACCTTCTCAAGCACGAGGCGGTAGATGCTGGCGGCCTTCACCCGCTCACCTGCGTTGTGGAACTGTGCGCCTGTGTCGAGCGCCATGGCCACGCTCATGCGCGCGCCATTCCCAAGCGTGACGGACGCCACCTCGAACGTGCGCATGGACATGCCGACGATGCGCGCGTGGCTCACGAGCCCGGCCGTGATGCCGTAGGCCAGGCCAGGGACGAGTCCATCTACGTGGAACGTCGTGTTGTGCACCGCGTGGTCGAAGCACGTCTCCTGGAGCTGGCTCTTGCCGTCCTCGAGCACCACGTCGGCCGGGATGAACACTGGGTCCATGCTGATGCAGAGCTTCGTGTCTTTGAAGCCGCCGTAGAGCTCCTGGCGCACCACGATCTCGATCTGCAGGTCCGTGCTGCCGATCACCAAGTCGTTCGTCGGGTGCACGATCTCCAGCAGCGGCTGCGTGAGCTCCGGGTGCACGAGCCCGTCGTGCGTGAGCTGCGACGACGCCGCTGTGACGATGAACGCGCCACCACCACCGCATGCAAGCACTAAAGAAAGCAAAGGCAGCAGACGCAGCAGCTGGTGTGCTATCATATTATGCGAGTGCTGTGTGCGTCGTGTGGGCACGAGGGTCGTGGGCACAGCCGCCGCGCGCGCGATCTTCCAGCGGCGCATTCTGGTGGAACAGCTCTTCTACAGTGCGCGCGGAAATGATAGGGCAAAATAGTTTTTGTGCAAATTTTTATCAAATTAAACGCCGCTATTCTGGCATTTTCCACCAATGAAAAGGGCTGTGAGGCGGTTCTTTTGAGGTGCTCCACACTCTCAGTGC
>JAASFY010000625.1:0-18415 GCA_023334035.1 Globisporangium okanoganense
TACTCACGCAGCCCCACTCTAATATCGCTTCATATCGGTGGAGTTTCGAAATAAAACCTAAAACCTCTGAAAAATGATGATTGAAAAGCTGGGATTTGTTCCAATAAACTACCTGTTTTGATAAAACCAAAAATATGTCAAAATGCGTCAGACCAGCAGCTTTCAGGAACAGTGTTTTATGCTCACCAATTCCGTTTCATCCATTTTTTATGAACAAAACCGAGAAGTCGGCATAAATTCGTGGGACAGAGTAGTATACGGTAACGAAATGTTACGAGACCGTAAAATCATGAAAAATCATACGCAAAAGATTCGCCTCAGCTGAAAAATAGGCCGATCAAGTTCAATTTTCCAGGAAAATTTGGTCCAATTTTTCACAAAAAATTAGACCAAAAAATCACTACTTTGAAACCCCCTAATGTACTGTGGTTTTGGGAACAGAGAGAATTATCAAAGGCTTTGTGCGTTTCAAATGCGTGTGGTTAGGAATAATGTCGCGCGAAGGTTGCACGTGTTACGGTTGTGTACAACGCAAAGTTTGTGGACACTCACGCTCGCAGTTGTGGACACTTTCACGCTCGCTCATTGAGCGACTCAATTTGAGCCGACACCAAGAAGCGCCGCAACAGCCCACAGTTGGCGCCCTGTCTTCTTAGCTCCCCTGCCTCCGCAGCTCACAAGTGTTGCTTAATTGGTGCTCGCTGGATGGCGTGTGCACGCGGTTGTTCTCGGTTGCCTTGCTCTGAGTGCAACTGATACGGAGCTCTTCCGACACACTTCCACACTCTTGGGATTCAAGAGCGGCGCGAACAAAACTATCGTATCATACTTAAGGCACTTTACTGTTCCTCAATATATTTTCGTTGGTTTTATATGCAGTCGAGGATAAAATGGCGATCACCTTCGCGCACAAGACTTTGATTTGTCTTCTTCAAATGGACGACACCTTCCCCAGCCACCTACTTCGAAGTACTTGAGTATATGGACGAATATACCAATCAAGAGAGTCTCGTTCTCCTGTGTCTCATTCTTAATTTGCTGCTGAATGATCATCTCCAGTGGCTCAGCGACTCGAGGTGCTGCACCAGCGGGATGCCCTGGACCTGGAAGCCCTCCAAGTACGCGCGGTTCTTCAACCGCTGCTCTACGTTTAATCTGCAGTAGACGCAATAAAACAATTAAAAAAATTAGCAAGCTACCCGGGCATCACCCATCCAGGGGCTCAAGGCTCAGACTCACCGTCGGCGAACCTGGCGGAAGCGCGATCGGTGCTCTTTCAGCAACTGCGAGTGCGACACATCGCAGCGAGAGTTCAGAATTCCCTGCAACACAAGTCAATTGGACATTGTCAGGTGCCATGGAGTTGCTTCAACCTGATAGATTAACTGCAACAAAATAAACCAAGAACGTACGGAAGAGTGGGGGGTTGATGCCCCTGGCGCCGATCGGGTGAGCTGCTCAGACTCGTGTCTATTGTTGTTGGTCTGCTTAGTCGAATGCTGCATTTTCATCCGTAAGCAATAGTCAAAGAGGTTGTTAGCATCCACACACACCCTTCCCATGGTCACACGTCCACACGCAGAAGAAGCCTAAAGTCGTACGTGAACGGCGTCAAAGATGACGTTGAAAGCCGCTTTCTGTCGTTTTCTATGCAATAACAACAGCACCAAACAGTCACACAAGTCAGCATGCAGCATACAATAGCAAGATCGCACTCATGACGTGCTTACCTTGTTTTCTGCTGTTGTTCGCGCTTGATGCTGGCGGTGGTTGTGGTCTTCATGGGTTGTCTCTGCAGCACATATTCACAATAGGATGGAAATAAGTATCCAAGCCTTCGCCATCCCCCCTCGCCACATCATTTCCCTTCCACAATATATTACGCACATGTTCATACGAGCCAGAGTTGAAGTGCTCGCCATGCAGCTTGGTGTCCACGTGCTGTTGATGGCTGTAGCTGGCCGCCAAGCCCACGCCGCTCGTGACGGCGCAATTGCTCAGCATCATGAGCTCTTCGGCGACGCGGAACGTCTCGGCGTCATGGCGCAGGTACTGCTGCGGGTGTTGCGGGTGTGAAGGGTACTCCATCATGTTGGCCACGCTCGTGCTGCTGCTGGTGAAATATGCGCGCTTGCCTGCTTTGCTTCTCGCCCTCCTCTCGCTCGCGTGCTCGTTCGTTCGCGAGTCGAAATGCAAATTTGAATTTGCTTGGAATTGCATTTTGACTTGGCGATTGTATGCGCCACGCCCAGCGCTTCAAATGCCAGCAGCAGAATTCAAACCTTTTTAGAATCCCTGGCTTGAGGGACTTCAGGCAGCAATTTGTTTCCATAGAAGCAGGATAATGCAAGAGTGGATTACTGTTTCATATACAAAAATCCAGCGAGTCGGTATTGTAAGTATCTCTAAAGTCAGGTGGTGGGTAAACCCGCCAAAAAGTCAGTTTTACCCGCGTGTTTTCCCGCAAAAAAAGAAACGTAACGGCCAAAAATGACAAGCTCCAGCAACTGACATAGTGAAATGGACACCTTGTGCCGGAAGAAAAGGCAAAATCGATTGCTGCTAAATTATCAAGAGGCTCACATGTGGAGCCACGGGAAATAATGAAAGATACGCAGATGATTGTGTACACATAATGCACTGCAGGTGCACTGCACGGACGCGAGCACGGCGCTCAGAGCTGCGTCATCTCGTGCAACTGCGGCGACGACGTCATCGAATCGACGGGCGAGAGCGCGACTGCAGCGGTGTCCTTCGGGCGTCTACCGCCGTCGCTGCTGGCCACGGGACTGAGTGTCGTGTGCTTCGAGTGCGTCATGCACATACCCTGGCGCTGGGCCCACTTGTCGCAGCCCTCGAGGCTGCACTTAGCACCGCCGCCGTGCTTTCGACAGAGGCGCTTCAGGTGGGCTTTCTTCTCGCAGTCCTCGACGATACAGGGCCTCCCGCCGCCGTGCATCTTACAGCGTCCGTGGCTCTGCGCCGCGCGCGTACAGCCGCTCTCCTGACACCGCGAACCGCCACCATGGCGGATGCACAGCCCGCGACTCTGCACGCTCTTCGTGCAGCCCGGGTGCGAGCAGCGCTTCGAGCCGCCGTGGCGCTTGCACCGGTTGAACGCGCGCGCCTGGCTCTTGCAGCCTTCAATGCAGCAGAGCTTCCTGCGGTCTGGCGAGAACTTGGGGTTCGCTGCGATCGACATGCTGCTGTTGCCATCGCCGTCGTCACTGCTGCTCTCGTGCATCAGCATCGCCGCATTCGCGGGGACGCCACCGCCACCACCAGCAGCCGCAGTGCCGCCCGTCCGTGACGAAGGGAACCCGTGCATTGGCGAGACGATCGACGTGCGTGGTGTCATGATCGACGTCGGCGGCGTCATCATCGACGCATTGCTGAATAAATTCGACACTTCCTGCATCTCGGGTAGGCCGAGCTCTTCGCGCTCGTCAAACATCGCCGCCTGCTGCGCCGCGCCCATGAACGAGAACGGCGGGATGCCCTGCGACGGATCCGAGTGGAAATTCTGGAAGCCTGTGGACCATGAACACACACATAGAACGAGCCGCCAGTCAATCCACATCCAAGCAACTAATTTAATAGAGAACAAGCAATAATTACCTTCGACGAAATATTCGCTTGAGCCTGGGGGCTGCGGATTCTGCGACGCGTAGTAGCTCAGCAGCGTGTGCGGCATCGACGGCGTCTGGTGGTGGTGAAGCTGCTGCTGTTGTAGCACAGTCGCAGCAGAATTTGACGACATTGGTGACGGGAAGAGCTGCTGCAGGTCCATACCCGAGGTCTCGTCAAAGTTCTGCAAATCCAGCGAGTGGATGCTGTTCAGCGAGCAGTTCATCGCAGTGTTGCTGTTGTTAGTATTCAGCGCTTCCATGGTTATGGGCGCCGGCGGGAACCCAAACGACGATGTGTCTTGCTGCTGATGGTGACTCAGCTGATGATGATAGGGCATCGCGTAGCCAGGGTCGGCGGAGAACCGATCGCCAAAGTACGAGCCGCTACTCGAGCGACTCAGCGGGCGAGCGTACTGCGTCTCGTCTTCCTCGTCGTGGCGCTCTTCTCGCTTGCAGTACACCTCCTGGTCGCCCTCATAGCGCTGCTGCTGTTGCTGCTGCTGCTGCTGCTGCTGCTGCTGCTGCTGCTGCTGCTGCTGCTGCTGCTGCTGCTGCTGCTGCTGCTGCTGCTGCTGCTGGTCGCTCTCTTGTTGCTGTAGCTGGTGGCGAAAGTGCTCGGTCTGCGGCTGCGGGCGCAGGATCGCCTGGTACGACGGTTTGCAAGTGCTCCAGTCCATGGTGGCTCTTCTCGGCGACGACGATGGGCTTCGCTGCTTTTCCCAGATGCACGAGGCGGTCGCGACGGGTGCGCAAAGACGACGACGGCCGTTGTGATGGATGGATGGGAAGCTGGCTGGGGCTGTTGGTGTTCGCTTCTCTTGGCCACTGGTTTCTCTCTCCTCGTCGCGCTTTTGGCGGCTTTTCTCGAACGCGCGAGGTCGTGAAATGGCTCTCAATTCAGGACGGCGGCGGGTCCCACGTCTCGGGCGGAAAAGAATGAAGAATGCGCAGTGAGCGAGTGTGTGACGTGACGCGCAGTTGAAGGGCTGGGACTACAGACGCACATGTACACGTAGACGGACAATACGGCGGTAGGCAGGGCTGTTAGTGTACGCGTCGGTGCGACTAATGAGTGAGTGAGTACAAGGGCGATTGAAGAGCCCACCTGCGTTGCACCAGGACAACAACAGGCTGTTGTCCAGTGTTAGTGCGCCCTTGTCCATTCCGGTGACGCAACTGTACGCATACACACCCAGTGTAAATGCAATGCAGCGAGGCTACCGATATGCACCACACACTGTCGTCAGATGTAGCTCGTGTTCACGCCCAGACACACACGCGTGGAGACAATCCGAGCCATACTTCGAAGTACATGAACACATTACAATTTGCAATTTGCAATCCGAGCTCTTCGCGCGCGATCTTTTTATAAAACGTTTTCATCCAATCAGAACCTGATACTTAAGTACCAGCTAACAGCTGATACCAAAAAAGACAACTTGACACCAACAATTGTGCCAAAATGATGCATGCAGCAGCAACGCGCTCGCTGCGCGCCGTCGCGCGGCCGTCACGACATCGCCTCCTTACAACAAACGCCACCGCAGGCCACAGCCTCAAGGAGCTGTTGACGCGCAGCTCACCGCTTGTCGCCCACACATCGCATGAAATGGAGCAAATCGGCGCGCAACTCGCCAAGAACCGCAGCGCGGGGGACGTGATCTTCCTCAAAGGGTATGCGTTGCACTGCTTTCTCACGTGTTTTTTTTTATTTTGAAGCATAGTGACGTGTATGCTGTTATCTATGTGTGTTTATTATAACAGAGACCTGGGCTGCGGCAAGACGTGCTTTGCGAGGGGCTTTGTCCGCGAATTGACCGACGACGCGGCGCTGCAGGTCACGTCGCCAACGTACCTGCTCGTAAACACATACGAACAGCCAGCGAGCAGCGAGATCTACCACGTGGATCTCTACCGCCTCGACAGCGTCAGTAAGCAGGACATGGCGGCACTGGGACTCGCAGAGGCCTTCTCGAAAGGTCATGGCGCTATGAGCTGTGAGCGTTCTATTATAGTAGATTCATCAGGGCTAACTAATAACCCCGTGTATACATACAATTTGTAATGCACAGGCATCAGTCTCGTCGAGTGGCCCGAGCGCCTTGACGCTGAGAGCGTCCCCACTGAGCGTCTCGACGTGCTCATCGAGTACGATGACACCGATGAAAGCCTGCGCCACGTCTCCTTTCACCCATACGGTGAGCGGTGGACTCAAATAGCTTCATCTCAATAGAAACCTGACCGATTGGCTTTGATCTTCATCTCAGTATAAGCTGCTGGGCTTATGGCCTATTATACCTTATGCCACTGGTCGACTCGACATGGCCGACGTCGTCGGTGCCCTCAAGTGCGAGAGCGAGGCGACAAGACGTCGGATGTCGTCGGCGCTCGCCTTGCTCTGCGGATCAAAGTGCTGCTTCTCAAGCGCGAGGAACTCGTTAAATTGGCGCCGGGAGATCACGCCTGAGCGCGTCGAGCAGACCGAGGACGTGGTCGTCTTGAACGACCGCTCGCTCATCGTGAAACCGCTGTCGAACGTGCTCGCAACGTCGCTGGCATCGTCGTCTTCAAAGCTGCCATTCGACAGCAGCGCAAACGCATCACTACCATCATCGTCATCAGCGACGATTGCCATGTGCTCGTTCGCCTTGAGGAACCGGATCTCGAGCTCGATGCGCTCGAGCCGCTGCTTGCGGAGCCGCTCGGTCTTAGTCGCCTGGATCACGTTTAACGCGCTCTTGCTCCGGTGAGCACCGCTGCTATTGATGCCCAGAGCGGACACGTCGTCATCGTTCATGTCACCAATCTCGTTGTCTTCTGGTGGCGCTGGTGGTAGAAGTGTCGACTGGTACACGCCGCGCTTCGCCGCGAGGAGCTCTTCGATCTGCTTCTTGTCGTGTGCGTCCATCTCGAACTCGTTCCGACCCAGCGGCTCCATGGATGCAAGACTGGGTATAGCAGCAACCGACGGGGTCTTTGTTGGCGTGGACTCAGACTTGACAATGTTGTCACTGCCCACCAGATCCCTCAGCAACCTACTCAGGCGGGACTCCTCTTCCTTGGAGAGCACGGCCTTCATGCCATGCGCGATCACCTTCCGGTTACGCTCGACAAAGTTACCAGTCTTCGCACTCGCTGCCATTGATAAGTCGACCACTGCATCAGTAGAAATCGAATGTTGGTTGCTCGAAGGTGGTGGTGGTAATTGGCTGCGCTCCGGAGCTGAAATCTTGGGTTTCTTCCCGAGCTTACTGCTGGTGGAGGCTGAGTAGAGGCCCTTGCCGAGCTTTTCCTCTAGCACTGCGTCCAGCTGGCGCACGCGCGCCATCTTGAGCGCGATCTTGGCCGCCATGCCACCTTCACCACTACTCGCCTCGTCCTCCTCGTTCAGCGCACCCTACATAAAACAATTAGCATAGTGAGGTCAGCCAGAGAGATGGGTTACAAGCACAAAAACCCTCTTCAAGAAGCAGTTCATGCTCACAAACGCCTGCTGCTTGGAGAGCCCCGCCTGGATGAGCACGTGGGACCAGCTGCGCTGGGTGCTACCACCGCTGCCAGCGGTAGTACTGGCGTCTTCGTCACGCACGTCGCGCTCAGACATGAGCGAGAGCACCTGCTGGTAGTTGCGCGGGAACTCGACGAGCTGCGCGCCATCCTCGCCCTTGCGCGACGTCAGCAGCTCCACGTAGGACTCAAGCTCGCCTCGAAGCTGCTCGCGATGGCGATCTTCGTGGTGCATGTGGCGCCGGGTCGCCAGCGAGCGACTATATTCACTGATGTCGTCGTCATCGAAATGTTCGTCACCTTGAAGACCATTCACCTGGGCTTCGGAAGTATCAGCTAATGGTACGGACTCATCGATCGCTTGAGTGAGCTCTTCGTCTTCATTGAGCTCATCGGGACAGCCTGAGATACTTTCTTCCAGGGCGTCCTCCTCATCGCTCGTATCAAGCTGGGGTTGGTTTCGTGCTGAAGAGCTCGTAGAGCTCAGCAAGAGGTCGACTTGTAGAGGCCCGTCGACTATCTCGGACAAAGCCACCTCCGACTCGCTTCGTTCCTCGTCCACTGGCATTGCTGGCGCTTGGATATCAGCAAAATTGACTGACGCGACCGGGATTTCCTCCTCATCGCCCTGCACCACCTCGCATTCCGATCTCTCGAGGTCTGCTTCTGGTTTCTCGACAAGGAGTTGAGGCTGAAGCTGCTGACTGATACCATCTGCAGCATTTCGGTCAATTTTAGTACCAGTATGCGACTTGGAGGCTGCTTCTCCATGCAAGTTGGTCACTTTCTGGTCCGATTTTGAGGCCTTGCAAGCTGCCTTCTTTTGCGTATCGTGCTCATCTTCATCATCATCTGACGACACACACATGGTGGCTGATGGTGCAACGTTAATGCGACTCGGGCGTGGTGGCGAGTCTGGCAGGTGGGTCATGAAGAACAGGTTAGCGCTTGAAGCAGGGGTTGGTGAAGATGAAGCCGAGGCATGATGCGCTTCCTGGATATGGCTCTTTCCAGGCCCGACCAGGACCCGCTCAATGCGTGGTTTCTATTATAACACCCACGCAGTCAGTTGTCAGCCGTGAGTGCATTCATTACCAGCCAGTGAGAGAGTGACGTACCGGCGTGGTCTTTGGTCGCCGCGGGTGGCGGCCATGGTCACCCTGCCTAGTTTTCTTCTCGAGCTCGCTGAACGACGAGAATGACGACGACGCTGCGTCATCGTCACCAAGCTCACATGCGATCTCACTATCGTCATCACCAGCTGAAGACTTGCTGAAGAGCACGCAGGATTTGCTGAGCGCGGACGTCTTGCGGTGGCGATTCGCGAGACGTCGGCGCGACGACGCAGACGGAGGACTCGAGATTTGCCCCTCCGAGTGAGGTCGCTGCTGCATGTCAGGGTTCACTTTCTCTTGAGAACTAGCTTGAACTCGCTTGGTGGCTCTTGAATAACTGCTGAGTGTGTGGCGGTCGACACACAACATGAAATATGAAACGACCAGCCTTCACGCACCTTCAACACTCTTTGAAACTCCTTTCAAACTATTTCCAACCTGGTTCATTCGCAGACCCTGGTGAGTATTCATTTTCCACAGCATCACCGCCAGTGAGATCGATACAATACGATATCATTTATTCAGTCCTCACCAGCCATCCGACATCCACCAACGCATGTTCTTCACAATCCTGCTCACACGAACCCAAGCGGCGGGGCTTCAACGTACTTGTTCTGGCTCAGGTCCTGGTAGTACTTCTTGAGCAAGTCCGAGTAGTGGCGTAGCGAGGCCGCGGCGTACACCTGAAGATCGGGTGGGTACCGCAGCGTACTCGCGAGCCGCCGCAGCTCGTCGATGCTCGATACTTCCTCCGCCGGCAGGTATCGCAGGTAGTACGGTGGCTCGCGGTGCAGTTCCTCGTCGAGCAGGTCCAGTTCGAGCCAGGGTTTCCCGCCCGGAAGCCCTTCGTTCACGCTCGACGTCGGGTTAAGCTCGTTGTCGACCATTTTGCGGTTGAGCTTCTGGAACGCGATCGCCCGGCTGCGCGCGCACTGGATCTCGTACTGGTACTTGCGATTGCCCTCCTTCGCGTTGCGGCGCTCTTGGACGCAGATCGCGCCGATGCAAGCGTCGAAGGCTCGCCAGAGCGCCTGCTCGGTGCGCAGCGCACTGAACTCCGCCGCCGAGATCTGGTACTGTCGGCTGCTGTTTCCGTTGTTGCCACCGTTGCTATTGCTGCTGTGGTATTGACTCGCATAGGGCGCGCCAACGCCGCCGGCAAGATGGTCGTCGAACTCGTCAAAGCCGTTCGCGACGCTGATGCTGTTCTCGAGCTGCGAGATCGCGTGGCGACCGACCAGCAGGTGGTCGATGGGCGAATCCAAGAAGTACCGGTTCACGCGGATGACCTTGTAGACGAGCAAGTGGTGGTAGTTGCTGCGCACGTCCACGTTCCAGTGCAAAAAGAGGGACATGTGCCGTTGCACGAGCACCTTGAGGATGTTCTGGCGCAGGTCACCGTCAAAGTACTCCATGCGGTTGTACAGGAACGTGAGCACGCGGTTGAGGATCTCAAAGCTCTCGCTCGAGAGCATTAGGCGGATCCCGATCGCAAACGTCTGGCCAGTGAACGAAGGCGGCAGTTTGTACACATGTTGATGCTCGACCTCTGTTGGCATGAGCGCCGCCGTAGCGCTGAACCACTCTTCGAACTTGGTCAAACAGAAGCTCACGCTGCGCGCGTGAAGCACGTTCGTGCACTCGTAGGTTGCAAGCATACAGCTCTCGAGCAGCTCCTTGTTGCGCAGCCACTGTACTGCAGTCTCGAGCACAGTGCGGATGCCTCGGATCGCCTTGAGCTCGAACGGCTCGCGCTCGTCCTGTCGATTGGACGGTGACTCGAGTGATATCGCAGGACCCGCACCGCCGGCCGTGTTGTCGCGTATGTACATCCACTTCCCCCAGCTCGCCTCTTTCAGCAGCAATAGCGAGACGCGGATCAGCAGCGGGTATCCTGGCAAGCAGTTCCAGATGAGCTCGCCGCCACCGGCAGTGGCACACATCTCGGCGTGCTGCGTGTAGTGGCCCATGAACGCCGCAAAGAACTCGCCGTCGTGGCTGAGCTTCTCGAGCCAGCTCGCCCGCATCGAGTCGTTCATGCGGAACACGTCCGTGTCTGCGTACGGCGCGAGATACGGCACGTACCGCGACCAGCGATACAGCGTCGGGTTCATGCGCTTGAACTTGTCCATCGCCGCGCGCGTCGGCAGTAAAACGTTGGTTGCGTGGGAGTTCTGGTTGTTCACATCGCTTGACGAGCTGCTCGACGTCGTGGTGACTTCTTTTGACAAGTCTTCACCGTCGTCGTTGGACTCGGAGAGCACGTGGCCCTCGAATTCGCTCCAGCGGCTCAGCGAACCCGCAAACGTGACTCCACTACTCAGTCGCGACGAGGATCGTCGACGATTCGATCGACTGGGCGGCTCGGGTGTTGTCGGACGTCCATTACCGTTGCTCGAGTGTGACGACGAGACCTTACTGCTGTCGTTTGGTGGCGGCGTGGCCGTGTTGGTCCATCGCTTCTGGCGGTACGTGAAGTAGATCTGGTCGATGACCATGCGCTGGATGACGGGAATCCGGAAGAAGCAGATCGCGATCACTTTCGCGAAGAACTGGATCTCCAAGAGCGTGATCCACGAGCGCTTGCGGAGGTTCGCGTTCTCAATGTTCTCCACCACGTACTTGAACGTCGCGACGAGCAGGCAGCGGTACAAGTAGAGGTCGCGCTCGCCGTCCATGCCTTCGTCACCAATCGAGTTGCCGCCATTGCTGTTGTTGCTGCTATCGCTACCTGCAAGGTCGATTGAGTTGATTGGCGTAGCAGCAACGGCGGTGGGCGAGTTCACGGTCCAGCCCATCATGTGGCCCGAATTGTTCTGCTGGCGTGTAGTAGTCCGCGAACCGTTGCTGTTGCTGTTGTTGTTGCTGGTGTTTGACGATGCGCTCGTGTCGCCGCTCAAGTTGAACTCGACGCGCTCGGCGATGAGCCCGATGAGCTGGAAGTACGTCTCCTTGAGCTCACTCGTCACGTGCGCGTTCTCGTCATTGAGCTGCGCGACAATGAACTTCCAGCAGAGCAGCAGCGAGCGACGGCACTGGCGAAAGACCTTGCGCTGCTCCCAATTCGAGATCACCGCTACACCAATAGACAACAACAACAACAGCAGAATAAAAAAACAATCCATGAGCCATCACGTACACATAGCACATATAGTGGTGGAAGGTTGGATAAACCAAATAGTTGCATACCTGTTGGCGCGTTGCTGCTGCTGCTCGCGAGCGAGTTCCCAGAGTACGCCGCGCTCATGTCGCCCGCGTAGTACTGTGCGATCTGCGTCTGGAGCTCCTTTGGCGCCATCTGCGTAAGCATCTCGAGCAGCAAATTCATCTCGACGTGGTCGTCGCTCTGCGACAGCGACGACGCGCTCCTGCTGCCAGTGGCGTTGTTATTGTGGGGGCTGCTGGCGCCACCACCACCTCCGCCGTTGGTCGATGCCGCGGCCGTGGCTTCTGCGACGAGCCGCGGGATCTTTGGCAGCAAGAGTCCCCAGCGGATCGCTTCCTGTCGCTGTGGGAACGCCATCATGCTGTCCGAGCCCGAGCCGCTGCCTTCAGTCGCCATGAGGCCACTGCCACTGCCGGTGTCCATCGCGAGCCCGAACGACGGACTGCTTGCGAGCGGCAGGTTGTTGTTGTTGGTGCTGTAGCCTCGCTCGTGCATCTGCTGCTGGTGGTGGAACTGGTTGTCGCTCGTCGCGAGCAGCGGATAACCCGAGGCCGAGCTCATGGACGACGACGATGACGACGACTTGCCGATCGACTTGAAGAACTTCTTGATCTTGTTTACCATCGTGTGTGCCTGTACCTATGAAGAAGGAGAATGCGGAATGCGGTCACAAAAAGTTACTTATGCGGGCGGCGGTTGCCTTTTGGTGGCGCGCTGTCGCTTCCGCCCGTCGCCTCGCTTTCTTTAATGAAGCCTCACATACACACATCGACCGCCTTCTCTCCTTATTGTTCACATGCACACAGCCACACGCGAGCTATAGACATAGAGTGAGAAAGCTTCGACATTCCCCTCCGTTTTGTCATCATCGAAACTGTGTGTTGTGGTGGAGGATTGCTGGAAAGAAAGAAGAACAACGGGGTTGTACCTTCGACTGACTGGAATCAGGAATGATAGTCACCCATTGTTCGATAGATGGCTTTTGGAAGTTCTGCTAAAACCGATGGCTTCACCTTGTCACAATGAAAACAAATTACGATTGCATGCCCAACACATGGGTTCCATTTGGGATCATACAGAGAGAGCGAGAGCCAGTCAAGACTGCATCTGGTCGTCTCAGCTGCCCAGCAGGACTCCTCGCCGTAGAATTCGCTCATTGGCTCGGCTCGTTTGCTCGTGCGTGTTTGAAAGAGATAGAAACTTCGATAGTCGGGAAACAAATGCCAATCCATCAATCACGTGCGGCCCACGTGACAGCTGAAAAGGCTCTTTTTCCCACACCAAACACGCCACCAAAAGGCTGAGACCCCAAGTTGGATCCATCAGCTCCAAGCTAAAGGAGCCAACAAAAATTCGTCGCTGGCTCTGGGCACCCACATAGAACGTTTAGTTGAGATTTATCGTCTTTGAATGCGAAGTCAGCGAGTGCTTGCCATTTCCCCAGTGGTCGAAAGAATCTGTAGCTCCTATGTACAGTAGCTGTTGGTTGGCTCCTACAGAATATAGATAATTTCGACCACTTCGGCGAGCGCGACTGGAATTGAATGGAGAGCGCATCCACCAATCCGTCGATTCTACAGTATCACCTCCTGGCTGTTGCACCACCCACCCATTTTCGAACCGAACATAAGAGTCGGAAAAAAAGAGCTTGACAGCGAAAGTCATTTCACCACACTCAGGACGACCTCGAAATTCTTTGGTAACGTTATAGCGAAGCGGACGAGTTCGTCCATTGCGTTATTATTGGAGAAGTACAGAAATGCGAGCGACCTGGCTGCTTCTTTGTGTGGCTGGCGTTGATGAACGATGTTTTTTTCAATCACCAAAAAAACTGACAGATGTAGCCATTTTCAGCGGAGTCACACCAACACGTTGAGATTGGCTGGACTGGACACAAAAATAAACACACAACATTTGTCTTTTTCGATAAATGTACTACTGGACACAAAGAGAAACACAAAAAATGGTGTTTTCTATTTGTACAGTACAGTACCGTGTAAATGTGTTAATACTGTACCTTTCTACCGTATTAATAGTAAATTACCTTGTGGTATACCGTAATACCTTACTTATATCCGACTCAGGCTTGTATCCGACACCTCTTTTTAGCCAATAAGATCAATTAAAAAATTGAAGCGCAATTCCTTTCTTCTATCCGACACCCGTAATTACGGACAAAATGAAGTTGTAAAAGAAAGTGTGAAGTGACAGTGAAAATGCCGTGGTTGTGGGGCATCAGGGCATTGGGGCATCTTCTTGAGCAGCCCAACACTCTGTCAACGAGAGTACTGTATCGCGATCCTCCGTTCCACGGCCTGCGGGTTCTTCGTCGTGAGCACGCGCGCGGGCGGCGTGCAACGAGGTGCTGCCGCCTGACATGGCCACGTTCGCGGCGAAGAGCACGCTCGTGGTGCACGTAGACCGCCGAGTCCTTCCGCGACTGCGTTGCTGACCTGTGCAGCTGTTGCTGAGTGCACCGAGTGCGTGCACGAAAGGTAACGGACCTGGCGGACACGTCGTCGATGCACCTGATGCTCTAGAACGACCTCAGGCTCGTCGCCAGCATCCTCGCGTTTCTGGTCGCCGTGTGCAGCTGAACTGCACACGGGCAGAGCTGCAGCAGCTCTTCACGCTTAAACTTTGGCAGCCCACGAGCGAAATCAAGGACACGCTCGAGTGAAAGTTCATGAAGGGTATGCACACGATCAACAGCTTGTTGCACCGTTGTCACGACCTTAGCGCATTCACACACATATTAATAAGCGCCAGCAATAACCAAAACGCGCCCAACACGGCGCGGCACGACTGGAGGCACGCGTTGAGGAACGTGTGAGGGCCATGGGCTACACGTTTCCAGTCGGGACTGATGTTGCGAAAGTGACTGTGGTTCGTGCAATCATTGCGCGGCTGGCCGCCTTGTAGGAAGACGCAACAGTCTTCGCTCTGCCGAGCCCCACTTTCAGCGCCGATGAGCATCTGATCCTGTTTAACGGCTGGTCGCGCGGCAAAACATGACCACAAGAAGCCGGGTTGGCGCTGGTGCGCATAACGGCCGACGTCGGTTACGAGAGCTGATATAGGGCGCTCCTGCATGTCGTACAACAGCCCACAAACGACCAACAACGTTGCCAAATACTGGGGCCTCGTACATGGGCTCCAATACACCCAGCAGCAGCACCTCCGACGTGTGCACGTCGTCAGCGATAGCACTTCGATTCTAGATCAAGTTCGGAACCTAAGCTCAAAAACTCCAATCAGACTGCCTTCTCCTCCAGCAGACTCGACAAGTTCAAAACCTCCATCCAGACTGCCTTCTCCCCTGGCAAACTCGATAGCCAGCACATCCAGGATATTTTTTACTAACGACGTCGCGAACTGGCAAGCCAGACGCGACGCTACCAAGACGATGATGCGATAACGACCATCGCCACCTACGTGAGTGCACACAGCGCTCGCGGTCAATGACTCCAAGATCAGTCGTCGACACGGTTACTAGCAATTCATTTCTTCTTTATAACCCTCAACGCCTCATTGCCTCTTACGGCCCCGTCACACACATTGTTACTCGAGAACGCCTATGATCATTGCGAGCTCAGTCACTCATGGTGAATGCCGCGACGCTTCGTACTTGACTCCAATTCGCCGAAGACAGGTTCTCGACACGTGCTGGTCACCGTTCTGGTGCGAAGCGCTGTTCTTGAAGCCTCTCCGTTACCATCCGGTCTGGACTGCTGTCCGGAGCGCACTGCACTTGGACAGTCGTTCGCGTACCGTTGAATTTGGTTGATGGGCTGCCGACGAACGCTCGGACTATTACTTAACCATCGCTTCTTCTTTTACATTAACAGCTAGCAACCGTAGAGATTGACATGTCGTCACGTCTGTAATCATTTGCCCGTTGCATTCAGAAATGGTTGACATCAGCAAGCATAAAAGTTTACAAGGTGAAGCCATAAGTTGCGGCCTTGTGGCGCTGTACGCCAGTGATCTACAAAAGAGGTAGTCTGTTCAGATGGAGCACTCCACTTTTTTTAACATAAGCTTGCGCTCTGAGATGCGGGCATTCTTGCATCGGATCTGACAAAGTATTGCCCAATAGTTGCGGCGATATGGGCAAGCATGGCACTCAGATGACACGCGTACTAGTGTCGGGAATGTTGATGCGAGTGTGTTTTGATTTGGAGTGTCATGACCTCCTCACATTGGCGGACGTGATGTTAGGAGCGAATCGGTAAATCTATGCGCCTTTCAAGGTCACATATCGTCAATAAACATAGGCGAGATCATCGACAAGGAAACCAGAGCTGCGAGGGTGAAAGCGAGACGCGACGCGTATATTTTCACGTTAAAAACAATATGTTTATCGACAGCTTCATAACAGGAAACCAGTCGCGCTTCATCAACCACTCGTGCAGTCCAAACTGCCGCGCCGAGGGTTGGACCGTTGGAAATAGACGTCGCGTGGCGATATTTGCCATGAAGCGGATCAAGAAAAGCGAGCAAGTCACCTACGACTACGGGCCCTTGTACAGGCTTCCAAACTGCTTGTGTGATTTTTGCAGGAGCTCTACAGAGTAAATTACATCTCGAATTGAATACATACTCCCTGTTATTTCTTGGATTTTTGCTCTCCTCTTGCTTGAAAAAGACCTAGCGGGCATTTCGTAGGTATACTTTAATCAAGTATAACGCAATGTTCATATTAGCACCTATAAAGACCGGAAAAAAGCGGAAACGGATATTTCGTAAGTATAATTTATTCAAGTGTAACTGTAGACTGTCACAGACACATCATTTTATGCATATTTTAGCTGACTCAGGAACTTGGAGAATGCGTCAAGATTCTTCATTCCTTGCTCGCGTTCATTCAATACCAGAGCCGCAGTTGCGCCAATGTTTCGTGCACTCATAGTTGCTTTCACGTGCTGGATAATGACGTTACGCCGCGAGTAGAACTTGAACTCTCTTGCCGACGAGCGCCACTTGGTACCGAAGGTCTTCTCCAGTGATTCAATAGATGGCTCTGCTCCAATGCCGTTGTGCCATTCTCTCCAGAACTCCAACACTCGAGTCAGCCCTCTGCTCATGGTATATGCTGGGGCAGTACACACAGGATGCTTGGCTGCGACGACTTGAGTATGCAGACCGGCGGTACTTGATTGCTGAACTGGAATGCCCATCGCCCCGGGCTCTGTAGGCGACAGACGCATGTACATTCCTCCATTGATGAAGAGGAGAAGGAGATCGTTGCTTGATTTCACCAGCTCCAGAAATGTTCTCACGTCACTTGAAAGACTGCTGTGTTGGTTCCGTAGTTGTGTGCTCAGCAACGGAAGCGACTGCTGAAGTTGAAGCTCTGTCGGGTCTGGGGTATTATCAGTCTTCTGGAGCAGCTCCTGCTGGAAACTCCGGAACTCTTGCGTCTTGAATACTGGATGCATCCACATGCGGCAGCTCGGAGTGTCAACGATGAGAACAGCACAATCTTGCAGGAAAACTCGACAGGGATACACGATGAGCTTCAGGAAGCCACGTGCAGCGAGACTACGCTCATAGCTGTCTGCGTCGATCACCTTCTGAAGCGCTTCATCAGCTTCAGGGAAAATGAGCTGCTGTAGCTGCAGAGAAGACTACAAATTGCTTCTTGGAATGTAGTACAGTCGTTCTTTTGGTGGGCGCCCAGAGAGACCTCTCATAGCTTCTCTTGCTAGTGGCGCAGAGTAGAGTCCTTCGCAAGAGTCGACTCCCCAGCGACCATGTCGTCGTGTTTGAGATACGTCGACATCTGCGTTCTCGAGTTCACGCACACCTTGCTGGCGATTGATGTGTGTCTTCTTGTTAAATGCTAGACCCAGCGAGTCAAACACCGTCTCGAAGCTGTTCTTGTGGACTTGGTACGAAATTGCTTTCTTCTTGTCCCTCCCTCCACAGCAACTTGAGGTCGTACCAATGCTCAGCACGCCGGAAATCAGGGAAGCATTATTTGTCCATGTGAAAGCGCTCGAAGAGGTACATTGCAGCTGCTCCCACTGGACACACTTTGACGTCTCGGTTCCGCATGTACCCGACGTGCTGGAGCTTCCCGTACTGGTTCGTTTTGCCGTGCTGACTGAGGAGCACTAGCGCTACGCTCTCGGAGAACCCCTCGCCGCCGAGCGGCTAAGAGAACATATCAGCGAGCTCGAGATCACGAACGTTTTCACCGCGCAGGAGACCTTAGTGGGACAGCAGGAAACAAGCGCGACCACGAAGGTCGTTGGAGCTGAAGAAGCGCAATGAGATGTCAACGAACTGCCGAGTGGACTGGTAGCTGTCAAGGAGCGATCCGATTCCACGGTCGACGTAGTTCTTCTTTCTTGTAGCTGTTGCTTGTTACTGCACATTGCGGAGGAGCTGTTTGACCGCAGCGTCGCGGGGGTGGGCGTGGCTGTTCATTCGCAAGTTTGGTTGCTGGTTGTATAGGTCGACAACAGCATTGGCGTAGCCGCACACTTGAATGCCAGATCACGATCTTTGCGTTCTTCTTCGAGCATCACCCAATCACTTGGTCCGAGAGAAATAGGTGCAGCTTGCCAGCGGTCACGGTCGCTTGGTCAGGGAAGACCTTGCTCTCACAGCACCGCATAAACTCGGCTTGGTAGATGTCGTACTTTCTCCTTGTATTATGTGGTCTGTTGTTGAGCGTGATGTTCACTGTCTGCAGCACGCTCGTGTCGATCTCTACTTGCAGCGCCGCTGCACTCATGTTCCTTTCCTTCTTTCTTGCTCGCTGCTGGGAAAATGGATTTTGCTCTCAGCCATAAGCACGCGAGCAGTCGGAGAGAAAGGGGAGATTATTAGCCAATAGAATGTGGCACATTGAGTCCAGACCCAAACGTACAGTCATATGAAAAACTATAGACGCACCCGTTTTTTTTCGATTTACAATTTCAATTGCTCTTTTTTGAAAGTGCTGTTTTAATGGGAGCTTTCATGGCATAAAAGAATGAGAATGCAGA
>JAASFY010000626.1:0-18378 GCA_023334035.1 Globisporangium okanoganense
CTCGGCCTTGCTGTTGTTCAATAATCATGCTGCTGTCCCCGATCACTTCCAGGTGGGTACTCGTGTTGCGAAGAAGTCGCCACGCGCGCGCGAGGCCGAGTCGTAGTGCTTCATACTCGCACAGATTGTTCGTCACTATGTTGCCTTGGTACTTGTATCCGCATTCTCTAAGCTCCCATTCGTGGTCGTGGGCATTATACACCGACAGTACCCATCCACTGCCGCTTTTCTTGTTATTAGTGACAATGGAATCATCTGATGGAAATGTACTGTATTTACCGGTATGACCAAATATCTGAAGTTTAATAAATTGTGAATTCTGTGTACACAATTCAGTGAAGATTAGTGTGGATTCTGTGACCACAATTCGGCACTTGATCCCCAGCGCAACACGAGTGAGAACACTGGCCGAGAACTTCCAGTGGATCACATGGACTCACGTACGCCGTGAATACAACAAGACAGCCGACTTTTTAGCAAACGAAGCGATGGACGCCAAGGGATTCTCTGTGATCCACCCAGGGGACTAACCGACTGCGTGACCAGAGCGTTCGCGGTACGGTGGTGGTCTTCGCTTACCACACCGAGCAAGTACGAGTCAAAGCAAACGAACCCCATTCGGTACTTGCTGCTAATCCCTAGTGACGTTGAGCTGGAAGTTGGTCGCTCGGACACAGAGTGACGCGTTCGTCGACGCTTGCTCGCAGGTGCTGAGGGTCCAGACCGGACTCTAGTGGCGCGGACAGCGCCGTACCGAGAAGCGCCTCAGGGCTGCTGGTGAGAGTCGATGCCTTCTTCTCGAGCTCGACGATAACCAGCTTGCCCGTGTAGCTGCCAGTATTGTCGGCATAGCAGACACCTCGGAGTCGTTTTACCTTGACCGTCTCTTCGCAGTCACAGCGTACCGGTACATTACTCGCCTCCTTTGTCTTGGCTCATTACGAGCAGGTTTCGAAAGAAAGTCGCCTTCTCAAAATTTTGCAAAATCCATTCATTAATTCGCATCAATCAGCAAGAGGTTAACAATATGAACACAACACACACCAGCACAGCCAGCCGCCTGCTCTACTCTGCTCCCATCACCTAATCCAGCTTAGATGAACTCGCAGGCCACGCGGACCTTGCCGGCCTTGAGGCTGCCAAGCGAGCCCGCGCGTCTCGGCGTCGCCGGGTCCTTCGCCTCCGCCTCATCGTCCTCAGCAATCGCCTCTGGCTCGGCCACGGACGCGGACACGAGCTCGATCTTGACGTTCAGGTACCCAATCACGTCGCCTGAGTCGTCGCCCTTGTCCATGATCTTGAGTTTCTCGACCACCACCGCCTTAGCACCAGCCATCGACAGGTCCAGCGCCTTAAACGCGCGGCCCAGGCGCTCGTCGTGCAGCATGCTCTTGTCCTTGAGCGACAAGATCACCGCCGGCTTTGCATCAGCAGATGCAAACTCTCTCGTCGAGATCGGGAACGTGAACGTCTCGTTCCACTCGGCGCTGCCAATGTAATGCTTCTTGTTCTCCGCCGAAGTCGCAAACTTGATCTTGGTTGTGTTCGTGCGACTCACACTCGTGCCCACGTGGATCGAGACGTAGGGCGTGATATTGGGCGTGCTGCTCACGAGGTTGCCCAGACCGAGCATCCCACCGCCGCTAGAGCTCGTGGTCTTGAGGTCCTCGAGGCTCACAACCGTCACGATGACCTGGAAGTCGTTCTCGGCCGCGCGCAGCTTGCTGGTCGAGCCGCCGATCGACAACAAGGCCGACGCGCCACGACCTTTAGGGGACTTGGCCATGAGCAGGTCGTACTCCTTTTCCTTCACCTGGTGGCTCACGTTCTTCTTTGTGTCGTCCGGCTTGACGCCCGTCTTGACCCACTCGGCCAGGTTAGACGCGTGCTTGGGCGCCTTAAAGTCCTCGCGCAGCTGCGCCATCGTGAGCACGCATTTGCCGATCGTCTTGTCGATCGCGCCGCCGTACGAGTCCTTGACCACGAGCTGGAGCTCCTTCTCGTTCCCAGAGATCTCGAGCTGTGTCTTCTCCTGCCACACGGGGTTCAGCGTGTTGTACAGAACACGCGTCTTTAACACCACCTTGTCATCCACGCGCACCACACACAGCGGGTCGCACGAGTTATCCGAGAGCAGTCCGTTCGCGCCAATGACCTCCAGCAGCAAGCGACTGGGCTTGTAGTGCGACTCGTCAAACTCCGCAATGAGCTTATTGTTTACGATCTGCTTGGGCATGCGACGCCGGCCGCCAAACACCGAGCGGTCCACGACCGTCGACTGCACGCCTAGCGCCAGACTGTGCGACGTGGACGTCAAGCGCTTGAGCAGCACGACGCCCGGACCCGCGATGCCCGACACTGTGCCCTGCACGAGGCCCGTCACACCGCCTCGCATCGCGCCCTTCACGGGCTTGGTGAAGATGCCCGTGAGCCCCTTGCCAAAGTCCTTGGCGAACTGGATCCCTCCGTCTAGCGGAGCAATGCCCGTGGGGCTGTCGTTCTCCTTCTCATTCCCGCTGGCAGTCTTCTCGTCCTCGCTGTCGTCGGCAAACTCGCCCACGAAGCGGTCGAGCGAGCCCGTGATCTTGGCCACAGTCGACGCGCCAGACTTGACGATCGTCTTGCCCAGCACCTTGACGCCCTCACCGCGTGTCTGTGAGTCGCCCAGCACCTCGCCCTTCGTGATCTTGAAAAACTGCATCACGCCCGAACCCAGGTCCTCCACCAAGCCAATGGGGTTGCCAATGATATCGGCACTGCCCACCAGGCGGTACGCCTGCATCACGCCCTGGCGGATGTAGTTCTGCATCAGTTGGTTCTGCAGCCGCTGCTTGGTCGAGAAGCAGCGCGAGATCACGATCTCGTTGAAGCTCAGCGTGGGCGAGCCGCTCAGGTTCGAGCCCACGAGGCCGATCACCTGGCTCAGGAACCCAAAGATGACCGACCGGCCGTTGCCGCCCGTGGACGACACGATGTCCTTGCGCGTGATCGAATACTCGAGGTCGATCGAGATCGCGTGGATGCGCAGCACGTCAAAGTACACGAGGTCACGCTGGATGTTGCCGTCCGCAGTCAGCTGCATGATCGGCACGGGCGGCACGCGCCGGTTCAGCGTCTGCTCGAGCGTGCGCGCCGAGCGGTTCACCACCGTCGCGTCTGAAACCAGGTACGGCTCCAGCAGCTTCACGAGGTTCACCAAATAATCCACGTCCACCTTGAGCGACACGCTGCTCAGGTCGAACTCGAGCAGCTTGTACGTTCCCACCTTGGCCGCAAGATCGGCGTCAAGCACCAACCGCAGCAGAGGCTTGGGGTCCTTGCCCACAGCCTTGTCACTGTAGCCCGCATCAATTGGGTTCAGGATTACAGGGAACTTGGCCGTCGTGAGCATGTCGTCCAACTGGAGGTTGAAGATCGAAAATACCCACTCGAGCGACGCTGGCACCTTCTGGATCTGAAGCACGTCTAGCGAGGCAAAAAACACTTCCTGCGGGTAGCCATCAAAGAGCGACATACCGAAACCTGCGAGACGAATGTCGAACGATGACGCGTACAGCATCTTGCGCTGCTGGAACTCGTTCTCGAACTGCGCCTCCTGGCTCTCGAGGCGGTTCATCTCGAGCTCCTTCTCCATGAACTTGAGCACGCGCGTGCTTTCGTCAACGACAATCTGCACCACGAGCTCAAATTTTTTCTTGCTAGACGACTTGTCACCACCCTCAGACGTCAGCTCAATCGAAATTGGTTCGTGGTAGCCAACGTAGTCAATGTCGTACTTCTTTGTCTTCGCGTGCGGCGCGTCTCGGTGGGAAATGCGAATCTCTACGTTGCGATCCTTCGAGAGCGGATTGTACCACGCGAACGAGTGCCACTCGCCCGACTTGATCGTGATATCCATCTCCTTATCCGCCTTCTTAAACAGCGATGATTCACCGAGCTGCGCGCAGTCAATGGTGAACGGCGTATAGTTCTCAATGCGGTACGGCGGAGCACTCGAGACATCACTCAGGATCACGTACACGTACATGTCGATCACTTGAACACTCGCCTGGCAGATGATTTCCTTCTGGCGGGACGGCGAGTACATCTGCACGTACAGGTCACCCGCAGCGTTGATCGGGATCGAGAAGGACCACTTATCAGCAGCCTCGGCGTTCCATTCCTCCGAAAACGATACCGAGATATACTTCTGGCACTTGCTCAGCTCCTCGCCCTTCTTCAAAGGCGCAAAGTGGTACACGGGCGTCGTTTCGCCATTCTCAAGCTCAAGGCGGAACGACTTCACGTCCTCCGCGCTGCGCTTCTGGAAGATATCGGTCACCTTCTCCACGTCGCCTTCAGTGCTGCCAAAGCTCTGCAAAAAGAGCTTCTCCTTCGTGCGGTTCTGAACAAAGAAGCGAGGGCTGAGCGTCAAGCCCACGCCCTGTTCGAACATGCCAAAGAGACCTTCGACCTTGACGGCAAACACGGCTGGACCGCACACGTACTCGCCGACAGTGTTAATCGTGGTCGTGTTCATTGGCTCAGACCACGTGCCGTTCTTCACTACATCCTCGGAGATCGGAGACGAAGTGAACGACGTCTCGGAGATCTTCCCAAGACCATCCCATGCCGCAGGACGCGAGTTTGTTGTCGCAAGAGGCTTCAGACTGAGACGGTTGTTCTCCAGAGAGGTGATAATCGGGTGCTTGAAGTCCGTAGGTAGGTCCAGAGGGACGAACGAACTCGGCTTTGCGCCCTGCGAAGTTGATGCCAGCGCAAAATAGAACGAGGTGCTGTTCATGATCCAGTACGGACTGGAGAAACGCACCAGACGTGGCAGACTCGGCAACGATAGGCGGTCCACGCTGAATTGCGCGCCGCCACTGACGGACACCACCTCGCGAGCAATCGAGAACTGCTCTACTGGCGCATGAATCGCCATCAGCATGGCCTTTGACCACGGAGACGCCGCGCCCTTGATAGCACCAGTTGCATTAGTCACAAGACGGATCGAGATGTACCCTGGGGCGAGGCACGACACGCCAGCGATCTCAGTGTCCTGACCCGACTCAACCGAACCAGTGAACACAACGTCGGTCTCAGTCGGCTCTTCCACAGCGCGAAGCATGTTGTCAAGTCGCGAAAACTCCGTGTTCACATTGTTGGCCGAGTTCACCTTGTACTCGATGAAGCGGTACTCAATCTTGTACGGCAGCGAGTTTCGGACAACAAACGGCGGCAGCAGCGAGACTTCCCACTCAAAGTGGGTACGCAGGTGCCAGCGACGGACGAGCATGTTTGGAGCAATTTGCTTCAGGATCTTCGTGCAGCTTTCCTCGGTTTCGCCATAGACGATCGTGCCACCACGGCGCTGGAGCTTGGTCGCTTCACGGTGCTTCTCGTACTCGTTCAGCTCGTCAATCGCCGCGCTAGAAGTCAAGAGGTCGTTATTCAACGAGGCCTTGATGAGCCACTGCTCAAAGTGCTCTGGACGCGCGTAGAGCTCGGTCATGCCCATGAGAAGCGACACTGGCAGCGACATGCGTTCATTTGGACGTAGCGTGAACACCTGAGAAGTGACGGACTCGCGACCTTCGCTTCCGAGCACCAAGTACTTGACTTGGTACACTTGCGAGCTGTGATTACAGAAGTACAAGTTTGACTTGAACACCAGGCGCTGCTTCATCGGGTCTTCCAGGCGGCAGAACGCGGTCACAAACATCGTCGAAGGAGACCCATCGCCGCTCACGACCGGGAGGTTGATGCTGCCAAACGACGGGAGCTCGAACTTGTCCTTCGTTTCGCCCCACTGCACGATCTTCACACTGTCCAGCGTCGCCTTCCCGTTCACGAGAGCACTCTTCTTGATGTACACGCGGTCATTCGTGCCCACGACAATCTCATCTGGCTCGCCATTCAACTGCAACGAGAGCTTGCAGCCAGTAAAGTTCTGCACCAAGCAGTCCGCGCCCTTCTCCGCTCGCGCAGTCAGTGCAGTGTGGACGCCTTCCTGGTGTTGCTGCAAAGCAGTCTGCTCGGCCTCGCCATCGATCACATCCATCAAGATACGGTACATCTTCAAGAGACCTGGGGTCACGTTGATCTGGAAACGCTTCCCAGCTTCGATCAGCATGGAGAAGCCGTTCTCGCCTTCGACAGAGTCCAGGCCAGCAGCGAGTTCCCACGGCTCAATCACGCTTTCCATGTCAGAGGCGAGCTCGTTGTAGCACGACGCAGACAGGTGCACACCGAACAAGGCAGTCCAGGCCGACGTTCCAGACGTTGCGAGTCCTGCCCAGTCCACCGGACCCGTCTCGTCAATGTCCTTGCCCGACAGCTCCACCGACACTGTGACATCTTGGACGTTGAAGTCGCCACGGCAGTATCGTACCGGCAGTTCAGGATCTGTGAGCACAAAGCGCAGGTTACCAAGTTGCAGGTCAGTAGTGAACTTAATCTCCTTCTTCGTCGGACCATTCTGCTGAGCCAACTGCACGAGCTGCTCAGTCTCACTGAGCGCAGCGCTGAAGATGCCGTCGCGTTTCTTCTTCGCGATGACCCGCGCGGCGCTCTGGTACTCGCTGATGCCACCGCAGTGCGTGAACGGCTGCACCAGCCACGTCGTGATCACAGTCTCACGCTCTTTCTCGTCAATGGTCGGCACCACAAACGATTCCCAACAGAACTGAGCCGCTTCGTAGTTTTTCAACAGTCGAACGAGCTTCTTCTGCACGTCCAGAGGCGACTGCACGCCAAACGTGTGGTTCACAACACGCGTTTCACTCTCAAAGAGGTCCCAAAACCGCGCTTGCACGTTCGGCTTCTGCATGAACTCCTGGAACTGAGCAGTGCTCGTGATCTTCGTGTCGCACAGCGTTTCAAGCACTTCGTTCGAACGGTACTCGCCACCACGAAGGTTGAGGAAGCCGCTCAAATCGCTGGTACCATCGTACTCGCCACTGGTCGACGAGCCATTCGTAGACAGCAAGTCATCACGCAAGAATGTGCGGAGTTCGTCGAACTCCAGGTAGCCATTGCCATCGCGGTCGATCTCCTTGAAGAGCACGCGCACAAAGTACTCGAGCTCGCTTTCCAAGAGTGAATCACCGACCTTCACGCGGCGCAGCAACAGCAGCAGCTCGCCAAGTTCAATCTGTCCATTTTGGTTCTCGTCAATGTCTTCAAACAGGCGGCGCATGCGGGCCAAGATGACGTCCAACTCAGCCTGGCGACGCAGCTCCTCCTGCTTCAGCTTGCTCTCGAGCTTCAGTTGTGCTTGTTCATCAGTCGTCAGTTGCATGGCGCCCAGCGATTGCAGGCACGAGGCCACCAGAGCCAAGCTCAGATCCGAGAACGCGAACACGAAATCCGGTATCTTCATCGCCACCTTCTGGTGACACAGGGATCGGTTCGCGACGTCTTGCTCGAGCAAAAAGTTAACCGAGAAACCGGTTGGCACCAAGAGGGCTTCGTAGTCCTCGACGCCGTCAATGTACCGCGCAAGCATGCCAATGTTCGTGGCCTTGAGCGCCACGGATTCTCGTGTCTTCGAGCTTTCGACTTCAACACTCAGACTGAGGGGCAGGTCCACGCGGCAGTTGATCACCGACTCGTTGCGAGACGCGCTCACATCAACGTCCGAGTAGAACGTCTTGGCAAACGAGCGCGACGGCGTCAACACGATGTGGCAGTCCTCCATGGCGACATTGAGCTGGAGCTCCTTGCCTCCCAGCAAGCTGAATGGCGCCATCGACACGTCGTCTGCACTCTTGCTTTCGTCCTCCGACTTGCCGACAACGAGCGCCTCCGCGTTATATTGCTCCACCGTGACAATCGCTTCGAACGCAGGGTGCGCCGCAGCCATCGCCTGGCTCGTGCTTGTACTGAGACGGTCGACGCTCATCAAAAAGTGTTCCAACGCGTCCGCAGCAGCAATGATGTTCAAGTGATTCAAACCAGCCTCAACGCACTGCTTGCCACTCTGGTACTGGACAATATGCGCCGTCAACACTTGCGGTCGCGTAAATGCGTCCGCCTCCGCTGCAATCTTGCTGAAGTCCGCAAAGACGAGCTTGGACGCTGGCGACGCCGCTGGACTCATCGCCGACGACGTCTTGTTCACAACGAACAGAATGTGCTCCAGCATCACTTCAATATCCTGACTGCGCTTGTCGTCGCCGTCTGGGACCGCAAACGTGACCAAATTCACACCAAAGCTCGTAAACACAAACTCGGCGGCCTGGACGTTCTTCTCCACAAAGCCGACACTGAGGCTCTCGAGGCGAAGCGCGATGTGCATCGAACTGAACTGGATGTTCTCAGGCTTGGCTGCGAGTTCTTGCGCGATCGCAGTGAAATCGGCCAGCGAGAGCTCTTCCTGGCCATTGCGGAAATGGCTCGCGAGTCCTAACGCACGGCTGCGAAGCTTCAGGATGTCGTTTAGCGGAATCGTTCCTTCAATCTCCAAGAGTTTGGCCGAGAAAACCTTCTTCTCGTCGGCCGACAACTTGGTATTCGTGTCCACTTTGCCAACATTCTCCAAGTAGAACGCGCGGTCGTCAGCAGAGAGCTCCTTTGACGCTGCCGTCTTGTCCGACTCCTGCAGGCGAATCGACTTGACGAGCGTCTGGTGGTCCATAAACGGCACGTAGAGGTCGCCAAGCACGCTTGTAAGCATCTCGCGAGAGAGCGTCACGCGATTCGTACCCGCAATGACCAACTCCACGCGGCAGAGGCGCTTGGCGAGCGGGATCGGCGCAATGTTCTCCACAATGCCAAGCACGCGAGCCATGGGCGGCACTTCGACCTTCAGTTCCACTTCCGGGAGACTCAGCAACGCCACGGCACCGTCCACTGGTCCACTCTTGAGACTGCCTTGCTCAGTTGCGTCTTCAGGCTTGTTGACGTCGACCTTCTCAGCGTAGACGCCAAAGTCCTTGAGGCGGATCGTGTACTGCACGCGGATGTCCTCGGACGTGAGCACGAGCTCGAGGGCTTCTTGCGCATTGTCGTGCTTGACCAGCGTGGACAGCTCGAGCGCGCTCAGGCCAACCGTCACTCGCGTGGGCAGCACCGAGACGCCGCCAGTTTTCACGACAGCCTGTGCGTCGCCGCCGTCGCCGCCGCCGCCGCCAGTGGTGGCGAACGCAGGCGCAATGTCGCTAATCACGTTCACCTTGACGTTCGTGATCTTGACTTCGACTTGCGCCATGATCAGCTGCACGACGCGGTCCTTGAACGAGAACGCCTTGGGTGTCGCGCCGGGGACCACGGCCGGCTGGGCTGCGCGTTGCTCCTTTTTCGTTTTTTCTGCGACGAGGCGGTTGATCCAGCCCGTGGTTTCGCTCAGCTTCATCGTGACCGCGTCCTGCACTTGGAAGACGCCGTCAGCGTTCGGGTCCGTCATGACCGCGTCAATTTCGACATTCTCGACTTCCAACACGACCTGCCACGTCGTCGCGAGATGGATCGTGAGCTTCTGGACCTCGACGGCGCGGAGCACGAGCGGCGCGACGCCCTGCTTGGCGAACGCAAGCGTCTTGAGGAACTCGAGCGCGAGCTTCACGAAGAAGAGCGAGACGGTGATGCCGCTGGGCGCGCCCGCGCGGTCCTCCCACGCGCCAAAGGCGTACTCAGCCTTGAGACACGGCTGCAGGTACGCAGACGCGAAGCGGTTGATCAGGCTCGAAAGCAGCGGGAAGACCGTGAGGCGCGCGAGCGACGGCACTACGCAGAGCGATAGGGGCACCAACACGGACACGAGCGCCACGAAGAGAAACATGATCGCGCCGCGGCCCGCCGTTGTTAATGTATTGCTGCTGGCTTGTGTCTTCTTTCTTGCTTGTTCTGGGGCGAAGAAGATTGCAGACTGAGGCCATTTGGGTACCAACCACGCGTGACAGGCGCGTGAATGTTGCGCGAAGGTAACTGAATCACTTGAAGTGGCAGTTGCTCCGGCTGTGGATGACACGATAAAGACTAAAACCTGGGTTTACAGACTGTGCTGCGACTCTGATATGGCCAGATGGCGCCATTTTTTGAATCTGTTTCACTCAAAATAGGACCATATTTAAAAGTCTCATTTCTGTAAGAACAGACTTAAAACGAGGTAGATCATATAGAGACATGCTAAAATTATAACGAGGAAGGTATTAAAATAATCAAGTATATATTTTGTTCCAACTCATATTTTTTGACGTTAAAACAAGGTTGTTTCCCTGACGCCACGTTGATGGCTGCTCGTTTTTTGTGTGTGGTTCACACAAAAAACGAGCAGTTCTCAACGAGGATTTATGATACCTCCATAATTTGATACCAATTTATAAAGGCTATGATTTATCTCCATAATTTGATACCAATTTATGAAGGCTATGATTTATCCTTCTAATTCGGTAAATCGGACACTTCTAGTGTAAAAATCCATTACCGGTACTGTACTGTAAAACGAGCTGACCTCTGGGAAAGCCCAGAAATGCAAAGTCCAGGTGTTGTTTGAAACTCAACCAACAGAAGCGAGCGCATTTTGTGTTGTGGATGCACATGATGCGCGCAAATATGTTGAACCGGGAGGCTCCTGAGACTTTGGCGATGCCTCGTAGCAACCATGATGAGTCATTTCAGCGCTTGCTTGTAGCTCCTTCCCAGATTGTATTTCCATGTAGGACAGACGCAATAAGCTGATACTCAGCAAAGTTATAGCGAGGTGATTATGTGAGCGAAGAGGTCACCTCTTCGCCACATGATACGAACATGCAATAACAAATTTGAGCTTTGCAAGTTGCAAAGCAAAAAGTTGTCACCTCAAAAGGCTTTTACCTCTTTTGTGTGATATAAAGTGCGGTGAGCGCACGGACGAGTCTGCAAAGTCCGATGAAAAGTCCGATGAGCTGCGGTATAGTACCGTACAGTACATCCTCGGTTGCGACCATCTACTGCGCTTCGATGACTGCTGATGTCGCGACATCGTGGAACCTTCGATGGTTGCTTACCATTTGCTTGCTGCAGTAAAGTACCCAAAATCGAGAACACTTCGCCGAAAATAAAACATAATATACTAAAATTTAACAGGCACATGTCAGGTACCCAAATTAGGGCACCACTTAAGATGTCTTTTCTCAAGTCGCGAAAATGGAACGCAAGCAGTCATGCAGACGAATGAAGGACGGAGCTGGCGCGACCGCCGGGCAGAGTGCTGAGAAGGAGCCACAACATACAGCACCAGTACGCACAGTGCGTGAAAGTCATCCTAGTCATCCTGTAGATGCGTGGCTCTCACGTGTACTGTGTACCTCGCTCTCGTCATGGAGGAGCGGCTCCGCACGGCGGCACCGATGAACCAAAATCACTCACTCTCCATTTGATTGCGTGATTGACGACAACGCAAAGGAGGTAGGCCAGTGAGCCATGGCGCTGCACAATCAAGAACACACCGAGGACCACACCAGTGATGGTGAACAGCCGTACATGGCGCTCAAGTCCCCGCGCGAAGAGCTCCTCGTGGAGACCAGCGGCGTTACGGAAGCCTCGCACTCGGACTCGACACGCGCTGCTGCTGCTGGTACAAAGTCACCACTTCCAACGAGCTTCCGCTTCACCAAGCTGTACCAGTTCGCAACCCGTTTCGACCAGCAGGTCGATGCTGGGCGTGGACATCGTCATGTCGATCCTGCGTGGCACGATGAACCCGCTCATCGCCTACGTGGTCGGCGACGTCCTCAACGTGCTCACGGAATCGCTGCTCGACCAGCATGCGGTCCATGAGGCGGCGTACAAATACTTGGCTATTGCGGCAGTCACGTTCGTGACCGAGTGGGTCTCCTACGTGACGTTCTACCACAATGCCGAGCGCCAGGTGAGGCAATTGCGTGCCGCAGCACTGCGCCACATGCTCTACTAGGACATCGCGTGGTACGACCAGCACGACGCGCTGCAGCTCTCGACACGGCTCACGGGCGGCACGGTCAGGATCAAGGACGGTATGGGCAACAAACTCGGCGACGCGTTCCAAGGTTGTCTTCCCACCATCAATGGCGCCAACGAACGCGACCGTCTCGCCACTTGCGATGCTCACACTGTAGTTCTTCAGCACGAGGGATTCTTGGCGACTTGGGTACGCGAAGCAGACGTCCACAGCCTCAATAGCGCCCTCGCACGAGTCTGAATAATGCCTTCGTCGTCCTTGGACGCGTCAATCGCCGGCGTGGTGTCGAGAATCTTAAACAGCGCCAACGCAGCGCCAATGGCTTCAGCGACAGCTTTGATACTCGACTCAAGTTGGCCCAGCGCATTTGCGCTGGTCATGAATGCCAGAAACGTTGTGACCATCGACCCCGGGTCGGTGTGATCACCAGAAATTTTCTTGCCGGCATACCAGATCCTGAGGGCGTACATGATCCAGAACGCGGCCCCGATCGCGGCAACGCCCACTGCTGCGTACCTCGCAAACTTGATATTGAGCTCCTCAGCGGCCTTGGTCTTCTCCTGGAACTTGGCCAGCGCGCGCGTCTCGCCATTGAGCGACGCTATGGTACGGATCGCACCGAGCGTCTCCTCTGCGATCGCGCCTGCCTCGGAAAACAAAGTCTGCGTCAACTTGGACTTGTTCGAGAGCTTCGTGAATAGCAGCCACATGACGAGCACCACGGGCGGGATCCCACACGAGACAACGAGCACGATGTCCCAGCCCTTTGCAAAGCCGATGGCAAACCCGACCAGGAAGCACGTCACGGGTGTCTCTGCTTGAGCGGTTCTACGACCCGACGAGTGGCGCCCTGCTGCTCGACGGCCATGGCATCAAGACGCTGAATGTGAAGTGGCTTCGATCCCAGATCGGTCTGGTCTCTCAGGAGCCCGTGCTGTTTGCTGCGACGATCTTCGAGAACATCGCTGCCGGTGGTGGCACCGACAGTGGTACCTTCGTCACCCAGGTTCAGGTGATCCAAGTCGCCAAGCTGGCGAATGTCCATGGGTTCATCATGAATCTGCCAGGTCAGTACGAAACTGTGGTTGGGGAGAGAGGAGTGAAGCTCTCTGGCGGACAGAAGCAGCGTATTGCGATCGCATGAGCCATCGTGCGGCAGTCAAAGATCCTCGTCTTGGACGAGGCCACAAGCGCGTTGGACAACGAGAGCGAGCGCGTGGTGCAGAAGGCGCTAAACAATTTGATGGCCGAGACCAAGACGACTACGTTGGTGATCGCGCATCGGCTCAGTACGATTCATCGCGCAGACAAGATCTGCGTGCTGCAAGACGGCGTGATCGTCGAAAGCGGCAAGCATGACGAGCTTGTGCAGATTGAGAACGGCGTCTATCGAGGCATGTGCGAGATCCAGAAGCTCAGTGGCCAGGATGTGCAGCTCGAAGAAGACAACGAGACCACAGATGATGAGCAAGAGCCGGAACTCAACAAGGACTGTGGCACGACACTTACAGACACCAAGGCGGTGGTGCAAGACAGCGGCGGCAGCGGCAACTTTGAAGACAACGAGCTGGATGAAAAGCGAGTCGACTTGATGGATATTGTGCGTCTTTCCAAGCCAGAGTGGAAGTTCGTCGCAGCCGGGTTGGCCAGCTCAGCGTGTCAAGGCGTTGGCGCATCGGTGGCGTATGTCGCTGTGAGCGCTGTGGTTGGGTCGATCACGATCGAGTACACCGAGTTCGTCAGGACCGCGGACCGCTCGCACTTGGACACCATGTACGACGAGTGCGTGTTCTACAGTCTCGTATTTCTGGGCGTCGCGGTCGTGAGCGTGTCCTCGTGTGGCTGGAGGCCTATTGCGTCGCTGTTGTCGGGAACAGGCTGATGCGTCGCCTTCGCGATCTGAACTTTGCAGCGCTCTGTCGACAGAACATTGGCTTCTTTGACGCGAAAAACCGCACGAGTGGCGCGTTTGTGACCAACTTGACTGTCGACCGGAGACGAGTCACCGCTCTCTCTGCACAGAGCCTCGGGCAGATGACCCAAGCAGCCTTCCTGGTCGTCGGGACGTTGATCTTCTCGTTCGTGCTCGGCAGCTGGCTGCTGACGCTCGTGGTGCTTGCGGTTGTGCCCGTGATCGTGCAAGCGGTTCGATACTGGCAGCTGAAGGGCCGCGATGCGATCGCCGACGAGCTCGCTGAGTCTGGTGACCAGGCCTCAGAGGTGCTGACGAACATCCGGACGATCGCCTCGCTTGGTATGGAGGAAGCAGCGGCAGCAAAATACCTGGCGCTCATGGAAGAGCCCATGACGAAGGGTCAGGCGCAAGCGCAGATCAACGGCCTGGCGATTGGCTTCAACGCGTTCGTGATGACTGCTGCTGAGGCGCTTGTGCTGTGGTACGGCGCCAAGTTGGTGGGTGACAGCGACATCACGGTTGAGCAGATGCTATGCACCGTGTTTGTGATCATGATAGCGATCGAACACCTCTCGGGGTTGTCGTCGTTCTTTGGCAACACTGTCCCGGCGTACAAAGCTGGCGGGCGGATTCTGTCGCTGATAGAGTGGCACGTACCAATCAATGCGTTTGACGACTCGGGACTTATGCCGATGACGACGGTGAACGGCGACATCGAGTTCAAGAGTGTCGAGTTCCGGTACCCGACGCGAACCGAGGTGGCTGTGCTGGCGAACTTCAACCTGACGATCAAAGCTGGCGAGACCGTGGCGTTCTGTGATGCAAGCGGCGGTGGCAAGAGCACAGTCGTCTCGCTCATTGAGCGCTTCTATGTCCGGTGCGCGGCCAAGTGCTCCTCAACAGCGTCAACCTCCAGGACCTGAACGTGAAGTGGCTTCAATCCCAAATCGGGTTTGTGGCGCAATAGCCGACGCTCTTGTGGGCAGCATCGCGGACAACATCACGTTTGGACTCGACACCAAGCCACCACACGAAGAAATCGAGGCGGCGGCGAAGATGGCGAACGCGCACGACTTTATATCCAGTTTCCTGAAGGCTACGAGACCGCAGTCGGCATCAAAGGCGAGCAGCTCTCGGGTGGTCAGAAGCAGCGCATTGCGATCGCGCGTGCGATCCTCAAGGACCCGGCGGTGCTCATCCTCGACGAAGCCACGAGCGCGCTGGACTCGGAGATTGAGAAGGCTGTGCAGGACGCGCTGGACAAAGTGCTCGCGCTCGGGCGCCAGCGCACGACGATTATCATCGCCCACCGACTGTCGACGATCCAGAAAGCTGGCAAAATATGCGTCATGAACGGCAGCGGCGCAGGGCACACACGCCGAGCTGCTGCGCGCGAATAGACTCTATGCACAGCTCGTGAAGGCGGCGGCGTTGTAAAAAAAGCTAAAGGCGAATGCAACAGCATGATGAGTTGACTGACGTGCGGTAAGTTTTGCAAGCCATGAGCCAGAAACAAAAACGAGACATGGTTTCACACGAGCAGCAGGAATCGGCTCAGTATCCCACATTGATCCTCGCTTGTTGTACGAATGGCTATTCACAATGTCTTGTGTGTTAGGTGTGCGACAGCGTGGAACATGAAGCAGGCCGCCACTCCTGCACAGGCTTTGGGCGCTCGACCGACGGTTACGAACATGGGCATTCCTTTTTGCTCATAGCCTCCAGCTCCCTGTCTAGCCCAAGAAAAGATGCAACAAGGATCTCTCGCTGAGAGCTTTGCTGGGAGTTTGCTCTGTGCTGGCGGTTAAGAAGGCCTCGACGCGTGCAATGGCGACTCGAGTGGGCCGCTAACTCTCCCAGACAGCGAGGGTAATGACGTGCTTATCGGGCTCGTGAGCTCGGGCTTCAGCTGCAGCATTCGCGACATTCCGGGTATTTACACTCGGATCGGCTCGCTGGTGAACTTTATCCAGACGTACGTGCCGTTTGTCGAGTGGGTGCACCTGGGTTTGGGCACGAGCAGATACGCCAAGGACGCTATGACAGGGAGATTGAAGTGGGTGCTATTGCCACCACCAAGACTCCCGCCCGAGGCCAATCGCGAATCAACGTCCCAGAAGCTGGACACTTTGACTCCCAGTGCAGCCGGTGACCAGGCTCCGAGCTCGGCTTCGACGAGTAGCAGCAACAGACCTGGGAGCAGCTCCGTGTCTAATCAAGAGCTTCTAGTCGGGCTCCCCGACTTGACTCCAGTATTGCGCGAAAAAGTCATTATCATCGTCGCCGGCGCCAAAGGCTCGAACAATATCCAATTGGGTGGTCTGTGGATCGGTTAACCGAACCAGACGACTCGGTGACGCTCTATTCAACTGGTGACCTGAGCGAGCTGCTTCAAGTGATTCAAGACCATCGTGCACTCTCACTCATCCAGCGTCAAGACCGGTTTGAGACCAGAAGAAATGTCTATCAAGCACAAGTCGATGCGTGATCATGGGGACTCTATTCGTCTTTGACTCTAAGTTAATAATTGTACTGGTTATACAAAAGTTCACGTATAGTTAGTTACCAGTCTGAGAGTAGGAAACATGGTCTCCGAGCTCACACATGACATGTGTTCCTATCGTCTGCTTGGCGCGCTTTATCGGTGGCCTCAGAGCGGTTGACGCTAGTTGAGTGACTGCACACTGTGGTCTTCGATCACCTGAAGCAGCTCACTCAGGTTGCCGGTTGAACAGAGCGCTGCTGAATTACTCTTGTCGGTTAACCGATCCAGCAGAATGTTGCTGGAGTCGGTGATAATGCCAACGACTGTGTCGCGTACCATAGACCTCAAGTCTGAGAGCACGACCAGATGGGTCTAGTCTTGGAATTTTTGGTCTTACTACCGGCGGTTAGTGCTCGCTATAGTAGCAACCGTGGTCGACGTGGAGCTTGATGGTGAATTGGTAGATTCCAGCTTGAGCTCTTGGAGCAACATCGTGTCACTGGACAGAGGCGAGATTGCCGGTGGTGGCGCTATCAGTTTCAATAGGCCAGTCATATCGTCCTTGGCGTATCTGCTCGTGCCCAAACCCAGGTGCACCCACTCGACAAACGGCACGTACGTCTGGATAAAGTTCACCAGCGAGCCGATCCGAGTGTAGATTCCCGGAATGTCGCGCATACCACAGTTGAAGCCCGAGCTCACGAGCCCGATAAGCACATCGTTACCCTCGCTGTCGGTGACGGTGAGTAGCCCACCCGAGACGCCATTACATGCATCAACGCCTTCTTAACCGCCAGCACACAGCATGCTCTCTTCAAAGTTCCCAGCCAGAGCGTTGATGCACTTGCGTCCGGACCAGACTGGAAGCTGGAGACTTCGCACCCGTGGCGTCCCGGCATCTAAGCTGCCGATGACCGAGCGGCCAAAGCCAGTCACCATGCCAGTGGGGTTTGGTCCGTGTAGTCGTCCGAGTAGTCGAGCGCGAGCCACTGCGCTATCGCTGGCGCTACGAGCTCGAGGACCGCTGCGCCAAACGACGTGACACTTGGTTTCTCAAAGCTTTGGGTGGATTTGGATACTGCCTGGGACGACTGCGATCGACTCGAAGGCGTTCTCGTTTAGTAGGGCGCTGGCAATGCCAACGGAGACCCACTTTACGAGGTTTTACTGTGGAGAAGTTACACAGTGTGCCGCCGTGATGACGACGTTCGGTGCGATGAGACTGCCGCCGCAGTAGTTCTCTCCGTCTCTCGACGCCTTGATGCCGACAATGTACCGTGAACGCTGGATATTCGAGCCTGACGTCGTGGAGATCAACTTTGTGCTTCGGTCCCAGCGGTGGCCTAGCATATTTGTGTTGAGAAAGAGCGCAAACTCGAGCACGGAGACGAAGCAATTCGAGTTTTCGACCTGGAAGCTGACAAGGAGCCAAGACGCTTGTGAAATGTAGAAGAGCGCAGCGACGCAGCGATTCTCGATAGGAAAGCTGATTTCTTGCGAGTCTTCCAAGCCAGTCCCAGGAGCATTTCCAGCGCACTGCGTTCGTATTTGCCGCGATGCTTCGCGTCCCCAGCCAAAGTCAAGCGGTTAGCTGTCGCACTGATCAGTCGCTAAGACCTCGACCCAGTCCATCGCCAGCGGTCCGTCAAGTTGGACACGAACCAGTCTGGTCTTGGCTGCTAGTGAACTGGAGAGCTCAAGCTGGACTGATGAGTCGATTGCGGATGAGAGCTCGAGGATCGCGAGCCCGGGACTAGAGCTGGGAGTGTCCTCGCCGTTGAGGGTCTCTGGTTGGTAGCGCACCATTTTCACGGTTGCAGTGGCGTTCTTGTAGGTTACGCTTGTGAGATTGTGGCTTCTGACACACGCTGCAGTCGTGAGGACGAACGCGTCGACGATGACGACGCCTCTGCAGTCGACTTCGCTGTCGCTCTCATAGAATTCGGAGACCACCAGTCCAACCGAAGCCCAGTCTGGCGAGGCCGAAGTGCGATTTACAGCCAGCGAGGTGCTGTTCTCAGCTCGTACTGCGAGGCACAGAGACGCAACACACATCAGCAGGAGCTTGAGAGGCGC
>JAASFY010000627.1:0-18367 GCA_023334035.1 Globisporangium okanoganense
GCATTTGACCAACTCCACCGCGAAACACTTGACAACGTGTTCATCACTATGCAGTGTGTGATGCAAGAGTTGCTACGAACCCATGGCAGCAATCAGTTCAAAATCCCTCGAATGAGCAAGGCAAAAAAGAGAAGAGAAGGCATCTTACCTGGTGCAATTTGTTGTGATCGGGCCGTGTTCGAGAGAGCAAGTGCTCTTGAGCTTTAATACCCTTTTCAATTAGATACTGATTAAATGTTTTTATCTTCCAATCAAAACACTTTATATTAGGGCCATTGAGTTGTGGACCAAATGCAAATCCTTTGGGTCACATTAATGTGGACCAGAGGTAGTAAAACTTACGCTTTTTACCTCATAGTTTAAACTAAATCCTCTAGGCTCAGATAATACGATCCGCTTACAAACACCATACATTTGAAATCGTTTGAAGAATTCTAGGGGTAGGGGAAATCAAGTGATTTCAAGTTTGATACAAACAACTCAGGAATCAGATCTCTTACCCTAAACGCGATGTCTTTAAAAGAGAGGGACGACCCTCGCATTAATGACACAAACATAAACTTTGTTTTGAACGACCCTCACTTTGAAACTGCTTTAAAGAACGCAGTATTTATGTGAAGCGCGACACTGGCAGCATTGTTTCTGTGAGCTTCCCCCTCAAAAGATATCTTCATTTTTCCCCAAAGAAATCCTAGACGTCAAGCTAGCGCCGTCGCCACTTCCCCTTTCTTCCTCCGTCTCTGTCTCTCCACCATGATGCGCGGTAACAACAGCAAGCCCACGGCCGTGGCCTGGACCACCGCCGGCAACGCGTCGCTCGACCTGGCTGACCCCGTGCAGGCGGCCACGCACGAGCACGCGAACTGGCAGCCGTACGATTTCAACGGCGGCACCGCGCTCGCGATCGCCGGCAAGGACTTCGTTGTCGTGGCGGCCGACACGCGCTTGAGCACGGGCTACAGCATCCTCAGCCGCGACGAGTCCAAGGTGTCCCACTTGACGCCGACCACGCTGCTCGCGTCCCCGGGCTCGCACAACGACGTGATCCAGCTGCGCGGCGTGCTCAAGATCCGCGCGCAGATGTACGAGCACGACAACGGCGTGGCGCCGTCGACCAGCAACATGGCACAGCTGCTCATGAACACGCTGTACTCGCGCCGCTTCTTCCCGTACTACGCATTCTGTATCTTGTGCGGCATTGACGACGAAGGCAAGGGTGCCGTGTACACGTACGACGCTGTCGGCTCTTACGACAAGGTCACGCGCGCGGCGCAGGGCTCGGGCCAGCAGCTCATGATCCCGTTGCTGGACAACTTGGTCGAGCACAACTCGCGAACCGACCCGAAGAAGGAGTTCTCCATTCAAGAGGTACGTGCTGATCGATATTTAATTTTTTTGCTTGGGGTTGAAGGTGGATCTAATTTAATTTGTCGTGTGTTTATTTAATAGACCAAGGAGATCATGAAGGACGCCTTCGTGACTGCTGGCGAGGTACGGTCGCTAGCCCAGATTTTGTTTTTCCTATTGATAAGATGCTTGGAAATGCGGCACTCACATGTATGTTTCTGATTTGCTTTGAATGGGAACAGAGAGATATTTACACAGGCGACAGCGTTGAAATTTTCACGATCACAGCCTCGGGTGTCTCGAAGGAGGTGTTCCAGCTTAAGAAGGACTAAGCGCTACGAACCAGCTAAATGACTCTGGTGCACGGTGCGGATCTCCTGGACCGCCTGCCACTTCCGCTCGCTGCTTGAGAAGCAACACCGTGAATCTGTCCAGCGCCACAAAAGAAGAAGAGAAAAAAACAAGATAACGAAACACATCAACAGCAACAACAACAACAAAATACAAAATGACAACGGTGTTCTCTCCCTCTTCTCATCGCCCGAACGCTCGTGTTGACTCTGCTGTGTGCTGATAGCTGGCCCGTTTCTCTCTTGTCGCGCCATAGGCCCCTCTTTCAAAGTGACATGTGTGTGTCGGTCGTGCGGGAAGGAAACAGCGGAGGCCAGTTGAATCGATAGCCCAGATTGGATTGGATAGCGCATTGAATATCAAGCAGCTCACGTGCATTTCTCGGCATCAACAGAGAATCGTTCAGCCCCAAAAGCCAAGCGCGCGTCCACCCTCAACCTGGGAACTTCATGAGCAGAAATAAACAGATCGACAATGAAGTCTCCATCTTAATGTTTTCACAAACAAACAGCACAACAGGTCAATCGGTCATCACACGCTTTGCAATGTGGAAATCTCACCATTAGCATTTCTCCAGCTTACAGTACCGGTACTGTCTGTGCGAGTCCGTGCTTCAGGAGCGGTGGTAGAAAGCCGCGCGCTCCGTCTACCTCCCTCTCGTGACGTCATCTGCCTCGAAAGAAACCCGTGCTTGTCGCTAACTCGCGCCCTATGCTTCTCGGTTCTTGAGCGCCAGCTGCCGCACCTTGCGCTTATATAACTCGGGGTCGTTCTTGAGGTCCATGTAGGGCTCTCGCTGCGCCGGGTCGCCCATGTTGGGCGCGTCTAATAAGTCTTGCACACCTTTGAGAATCTGCTTGATCGTCACGCTCGGCTTCCAGTCCTTGTCTTCGTTGAGAATGCTGAGGCAGACCGTGCCGGACGGGTACACGTTCGGGTGGTAGAGCGGCGGCACGAATTTGACGAGCGGCGGCTTGCTCGGGTAGTCCTCCGAGAACGTGAGCGACATCTTGTACACGCCACCCTCCCAGTCCGTGCCGGCCTTGCCCGGGATGCCCGCCTGCCATACCATGAGGTTGAGCGAGCCGTCATCGCTCGACACCGGGCGCGCCCAGAAGCCCGCCGGGTGGTCGCGGCGCCAGTTCTTGCGCTCCTGGCGCAGGCGCTGCACGGCGATCGAGTCGTCACTCATGCTGCTGTCTTGTGTTGCTCTTGTGTTGCTGGTTGAATTAACGCACGCGCTCGCTCTCTCACGGGCACAGACGCGCTCGTGGGGGGATCGATCTGCGGCTTCTTCCTTCGCGCCTCGTATCAAAGCGTTCTGTTCTGCCGCCACTTTTTGTCGCCTCACGGCATTCTATTTGTAGACCAGGGGGCATTACCGGTACTCACTTTCAAACTCTTTTTACGGAGCGCGGACTTGGATAGCGTAATTACGCATTTTTGACAACTTCGTAAAAAAGGAATTCAGGATCCGTCGTCACGACACGAAAGGACGCATTGACTGACATTCATCACCAGACCGCAGATATGGACTCTGCAGAGGTACGCTTGTGAACGGATAGCTTGGTGGTGTATAGCGATCAGTACAGTATCCGTCAGCAATGAAACGAGACCCCCATGCTGATGGTATCCACGACTGAATGCTGCACCATAGAGTGAGTTCTCCCAAGAAGACGTGCTGCCGATCGCGAAGACGGTGGGTGGTTGAATTTGCAAAATCACTCATATTGATATTCGCTCGCCAAATGATGTTGCTGTCCCTGAAGCTCACCCAGCAACTGATATTCATTGCCATGCACTAGGCGATCGAGTCGACTCTCAAGGACACGGTGTACAACCGCAAGAAGGTGCTCGACTGGTCCAACACGCTGGTCGCGACCGTGCTCACGGGCCTGCAGAACCTCAACAAGCCCTTCAAGTACGCGGTCACGTGTCTGATTATGCAGAAGACGGGCGCCGGCATGTCCACTGCCGCGTCGTGCTTCTGGGACCCGACGCTCGACGGCTACTGCACCGTGCTGTGGGAGAACAGCACGATCTACTGCGTTGTGACAGTGTACGGCGCTGCGATCTCTCCATCTGCTAGCAAGCTCGATCATTAGAAGAGTACAGCTTTTCACCATCATAGTACTTTATTTTCCATCACCACAACGCGTTCTTTTCAAAATCATTCGTGCATATTTGACGTACAAGCTGTGAACCTACGAGTCCATCACTGCAACTTCACACCTCAGCTCAGCGCCTTGAGCAACGAGCCCAGCAAGGACTGCGCCGCGTCGTTGACTGGGGTCGAAGCTGCACCGCTCTTGGGCAATAACTCGTTCAACCGCTTCACGAGCACAGCTTCGTGGCGCTTGATCTCTTCGAGGAACTCCTGCTTCTCCTGGATGCGCTCCTCGCTGTCGCTGCTGGTCGAGTTCTTAAGCGCCTCCAGCATGTTCTCCATCGCGAAGAACGCGCGGTGCAACGACTCGTCGTGCTTGGACACCTCGATCACACGCGTGAACGCCTGCAGCCCGCCGTGCTTCATCAGCAGCCAACTAACCTGCGGCACCTGCGACACCATCGCCAGCGCTCCACCCGCAGCGCGCGCAGTCTCAAAGTCCTCTTCCTCTTCTTCAACCGACGCGAACGCCAGCCACAGACGAATCTTCTCCTCGTTCATGAAGATCTTTTCGATCACTTCTTCGTTCGGCAGCAGGTTGCACAAGGCCTCGGTTGCAGCACGACGCACCAGCTCGTGCTCCGAGAACTGCAAATACTGCAGCGTCGCCAAGCCCTGCGGCTCCGTGATGATGCGGTTCTTCGTCTCGTCCGACACGCTCGCGATGTTTGTGAGCGCCATGAGCGCCTCGAACTGAAGCAGCTGCGTCTCGCCCTTGCACAGGTCCAGCAGCGGGCGGATCGAGGAGAAGAGCGACGATGTCGAGATAAGATTCGGATTCGTGCTGATCAGGATCTTGGCGATCGCCTGGCCAGCCGCATTCGAGATCTTGGTCCCGTGCTGGTGTTTCGCGAGTGGCGTTTTCTTACCAGCACTGTCCTTCGATGCATCCGGCGAGCCAGAGTAATGCATCGAGAGAGGGATCAGCGACTGGAAGACACCGCACTGGACCAAACTGCCGCGGATCTCCGCCACCTCAGCCGCATGGAGAGCGCTCAGCACCGCCATTTCCAGCACATTCTGGGACTTGGTGGTCGAGTACTTGAGCAGCTGCACGAGCGTCGTAAGTACATCACGCGACTTCGCTAGCTTCTTCACGCGCGACTGAACCTTTTCAGGCGAATCACCGTCTTCCAATGCGGATTTCTGCTTGAGCGCTTTCTGGAGCTCTTCGTACTGCTCAGCAGTCATCTCCATGCCGTCCATCTGCTTCTTCTTGAGCGCAGACTCGGACGTGAGCACGTGGTGGAGGATGTAACCGATACCGTAGTAGACGTTCGAGCGGTAGCCGACGTGCGCATGGTGGTCGCTGGAGCTCGTCTTGGACGCCGGAAAGTCGACCTTGAAGACGCTCGTGACAGCCAGCGGACGCTTTACGAACGCGTCTTTCACGGACGTCATCGTGATCATGTACGACAGCGCTTCAATGCCTCGCTCTTTCGGAGATGCGCCACTCCAGAACATCTGGCGATCGATAGTCTTAGTCTCAAACGCATGCGCGCGCTCCAGGACATCAAAGATGTTGTCTAGCAGCAGTTGTCCATCCACAGTTTCCAGTTCCAGCGTCTTCTCGACAATGGAAATCTTCACTTGGATGCTCAACGCACTCGCCTTCAGCACGAGATCTTCGTCATCCATCGCAGACTTGAGCATCTTGAAGATCTCGACACGCAGCACTGGAGGCACACATGCCGTGCCATTCTCAATACCGCATACGCTGGCCACACAGTCCACCCAGATCTCCTGGAACTGGCGCGTGCGCTCGCGCTTGTCGTCGAATGTTCTGGACGCGGCGAGGAAATCGTAGATGCGCGAGAGGAAGAGCGTGCCGTCATTGCCTGTCTGCTGGACCGCCCAGAGCGCGAGCTTCGAGTTGGACAGGAACAGCGCGGACATCAGCAAAGACGAGGCCGAGGCGAGCTCCACCTGGTTGCGATCCTTTGGGCTCGCTGCAAGCACCGGAGCGACGCAGTATTCGCGCACCAACTTCTTTAGAAGCGCGTCGTTGCCTTCGAATTGAGACAGCAACTGCGTGAAAACCAGCGGGAGGCGGCTCAACAGGATCTCCTTGGACGGCTGGGTTGCCTGCGTCTCCTCCACATGCAAAGCGCTCGCAGCCTTGGTGTGGAAGAGCGAGAAGATACCCATTTCGTGAGCGAGGTTTGCAAAATGCTGCGTCTTCAGCTTGAACGTCGAGTCATCGGCTTGATTTGTCCCCGTCGACGCTCCGATCGCAGCGGTCGATATGAAATGCAGCAAGCCGTCGAGCGAGCTGATCTGCAACTCCAACTCCTGGCTGCGAAGTCCATCGAGAATTCCGCCAAGCGCGCGGCGGATTTCTTGGTCGTCGTCCGAGGTCAGCATCAGGTGTTTGAAGAGGAACGCGCAGAGCTTGACGATCGCTTTCCGGCCTGTGAGCGACATCATCACGCGAGCGGATGAGGAGTTCTCGTTGCTGTACTCCAGCGCAATTTGGGCGTGCAGGAGCTCAATGAGGCTGTGGAACACGGACGGACCACTGCGCTGGTGCACGAGCGCAGCAAGTTCCATCGACGCAGATGCCACAATCGACAGCAGGCCTACGACGTGAGACAGCACCGAGAGCACCGCGTTTTGTGTCGATTCGTCCTGCTTGGTGTCGATCTGCAGCTCCAACAGCAGCTTGACGACACGCCACAGGACAACCAGACCACCTTTGCTCTCCAGTTCACGCGGGAGACTCGCGAGATCCGAGAAACACTTCATCTCGAGGAACTTGAGCGCTTCTTCGGTCCGTGGCTGCTGTTCCTTGAGCGCCTTCGCGCCATTCTCTGTGCCGCTCGCGATGCTTTCCAGCGCTTTTTGCAGTCCGTGCACGTCTTCCTGCACAGTGTCCTTGATCTTTCTCGCGAGCGCGACTGCGGCTTTGTTCGCCGGGTTCATCTGCAGCACGAGGCGGACGTCCGTGAACGCCTGCACAGAGTTGCCCAGCCCCATGTACGCCTGCGCGCGACGGTAGCGCGCCTTCTCGTTCTTCGGATCCTTCTCGAGCGCCTTGGAGCAGTCTGCCGCCGCGTCGTCAAACTGGTTCAGCTGCAGATGGCACATGGCGCGGTTGCTCCAGAGCAGCACGCGCTGCGCATCGAGCGCCTCTCGTTCCGCTTTGGTGCTGCCGCTCGGCGAGCTGGCCGCGAGCCCCTCCGAGTACTTGGCGATCGCCTGCGCGTACTGCTTGGCGCTGAAGAGCGCGTTCCCCTCCGTGCGGAATTGCTCCATTTTCACGTTGTCTCGTGATTTTGTTGTTGTGTTGGCGAAATGAATTGCGCACTCGCCTCCATACCGGTAAACCAGCTTCGATACCGAACAAAACTGATAAAACAAATCCATAATGCCACAATAACAGACACATATTTCTGCCCTTTATTTGTACATCGATGAATTGCGTCGAGAAAAAAGAATTTGTAAAAACAGCAATTCTTTTACTTTTTATTAACGATTCATTTACCATTTGCACGATTCATTGCGCCATTCCCCGACCTTCGGAACGAGCAACAGAACTCAAGCGCACATGGCGGACGAAGACATCGACTCGCTGCTGGAGGCCGGCATCAAGGCCGCGCAGATGGTGCGTCTACTCTCTATCTGCTCTTGCTGTATTTGCACAGTCAAATTGTATCGCTAACTGTATTGCGTGCTTTGGTTTGTGTGCAGACCAAGCCAGAGGAAAGCGACCCAACCGCGAATACCAATGGCGACAACAGCAAATCCACGGATGAAGACGGCAAGAACAAGGCATCTCGCAAGAAGAGTCGCCGCTCGCGCTCTCCTACAGCGCGGAGCAAATCGCGCTCGCGATCTCCGCGACGCGGCAGCAGCCGACGCAGTGGCCGAGACCGCCGCCACAAATCCAGATCTCGCTCTTCGCACCGTCGCTCCTCGAGACGCTCGCGTTCACGCTCGGCGAACCGCCGCCGAGGCTCGCGCCGCTCACGCAGAAGCCGCAGTCGCAGCCCACGTGGTGACCGCAAGAAGCGAAGCAAAAGCAAATCAGCCGACCGAGAGCCGCGTCCACGAAGCACATCGGCGGATCGCGCGGAGCGTGCAAAGCAACGCGAACTCATGGAACTCACTCGCGATCACCGTACTGTGTTTGTAGGCCAACTGACGCAAAAAGTACGCGAGAGAGATCTTGAGAAGTTCTTTGGCAAGATCGGCAAGATTGAGCATGTGCTCTTGATTCGAGACAAGTTCACGAACCGGTCCAAGGGCTTTGCGTACGTTGAAATGTCGAATTTGGAAGATGTGCCGAAGGTCTTGATACTAAACGGTCAAATTCCAGATTTCCAAGTCTTCCCGATCATGATCAAGGCCTCGGAAGCAGAGAAGAACTTCGCCGCGAAGAAGGACTCCGTGATGAACAACGCCGCGGTGGCTGGCGCTGGCGGACTCACCGGTGCGCTTGGCGGCTTGGGATTTGGTGATGGCTACTCCGGGGCTGCACATTCAGCAGCAAGTCGTATTTATTGCGGCAATCTGCACACGAGTATCACGGAAGATGACTTGCGCTGCGTGTTCCAGTCATTTGGCGAAGTCGTGTCGGTCACCATCAACAGAGACGAAATCGGGCGATCCAAGGGGTTCGGATTCATCCAGTTCAGCGCACCTGAAGAAGCAAGCCTGGCTTTATCGAAGGGCAACGGGCTGGAGCTTGCCGGCAATTATCTGAAGCTGGGAAATGTGAAGGAACATCCAGGTGGCGGCGGCCATGGTGGTGGAGGCGACCACCATTCCGGCGGAGGCGGCAGCTGGAAGCTGGAAGATGATGAAGGCACAGGATTGAGCATGAACTCCCATTCGCGCTCAGCGCTCATGGCGAAACTCGCGAGCGGAAAGAACATTTTCCCGACCGCTCTCCCAACGCCTGCACCGTACCCCGGTGCAATGAACACCATTCCAGTGCCTGCGCCAGCAGCTGTGAACCCGGCATTGGCGCAGTACGCAGAGCGAGCTGCCGTGTTGGCGTCTGAGCAGATCGAAGGCACGGAGTCGTTCTGTTTCGTGATCAAGAACATGTTTGACGTGGCAGCGGAGAAGCGATCGGGCAATCCAGACTGGCACTTGGAGATCAAGCAGGACGTCGAAGAGGAGTGCGGCTCGTATGGGATCGTGCTGCACAGCTATGTCGAGAAGGAAAAAGAGGGCGGGCTCGTGTACGTGCTGTTCGACAACATGGGGAGTGCAGTCCAAGCAGCCAAGGTTCTCCACGCGCGCTGGTTCAACCAGAGGCAGATCAGTGTCCGGTATCTGTCGTCGCAGGAGTACGTCGGGATGTTTCCTGAAGCGCGCTCGGCAGTCCAGTCTGCACGAAACAACAGCTCGTAGGCATGTTTGACAGGGAAGCGCTAGAATTTTGCAGATGAGCAGATACTATAGCGTGCGCACATGATCGAGTTGATGCATTTGATTCTGAAAGACAAGCCCGCAGTAGCTGGATAGATAAATAGACAGACAGAAGGTACTCATCGCAGCGGCACATTTCAATCAAATATACACTTTCTTGAGTTATCCCACACGCCGCTCGTGTGAACGGCCATGCAGCTAGCGTCTAATACTTTCGTTCTACCTTCTTCCTTCCACTCGTCCTACTCGGCACTCCCGTCCGTCGTGTTCTCGTCGTCCTGCTTGAGTGCGAGCGTCTGTTCGACGATCTGGATGAGCTCTTCGATCTGCGCCTCCGAGAAGCGCCCCGCGCAGTCCTCAATGATCAGGTGCACGTCCACGAGCTCCACGGGCACGTGGTTAATGAACTGGAGCTTCTCTGCGGGCGTGAGCGGGATCGCCGCCTTCTCCACCTCGCGCAGGAACTGCTTGATGCGCTCGGCGTCCAGCTGTACGCACTTGGAGTGCGTCTGCGAGAGGAACTTGAGCACCTTGTGGTCCATCCAGTTGCGCTCGGCGTACGCGACGTTGGCCGACTTGTGCAGGCGGCTGTCCTTGCGCTCCTTCATGAGCTCAAAGACCTCGTAGTCGCTCAGCGCGCCCTCGTTGATCATCAGCACCTTCATGCTTGCTTGCCTTCAAAGTTGCCAGAATGACTGGCTCATTTAATTGAATTAAATCGACACGTCACTAAAAACTGTCCAAAGTCACTCAAGCGAATCCAGATTTGAAAATAGTGCCATCGCTCATTTTTTTCCTTCGCTTTTTCAAAAGCGATCACTTTCGAATACAAAACCCAAGATGTTTAAATTCAAATTTCGCCAATATGGACACCGAGCGCCAAGCGCCACGGCGAGATCTTCTGTCGACACACTGCTACCACCACACCTCTGGTATTCATTCACACACATACACACACGCGCGCTTTGCCTTCGTTCGACTGCTCGCCCCTTTAAATAAAACTCTCTACTTGGCGGCGGTCGGGTCTTCACGACTTGGACGGATTGAGCTGCCGCGAGCGCAGCACCATCGTGGTCGTCGGCGTCTGGATCGCGGATCGCGTCCGACTGGAGATCGGCGGCGTGCACTGGCGCGCGGCCCTCGTGATCCGCGGCGGTGGGCGCAGCGTCCGCAGTGGGGGCGTGTCCTGCACAGCGGCGAACTCATCGGCCAGCGACCGGAAGACGGACGACATCCGCACGGGCGAGCCAGGCGGCGTGTCCAGCATGGGCGGTGACGGCATCGAGAAGCCGCTGCTACTGCTGCTCACGGACGAGAGCGAGAGCCGCGGCAGCGGCAGTGCGGAGAACGTTATGCGGCCTGTGATCGGATTCACTGGTCGCTCAATCCGTCGGCGCTTCTTCATCTTGCGGGGCGGCAGCGGCGGGTTCTTGTGGTCGAGCATGCGCTCAGATGGCGGAGGCGTGATCTGACTCATCCTGTACTCGCTCTCGTGGAAGAGCATGCCCTGTTCCACGTCGTCGACGTCCCGTCCTCGGGACTTGCGCTTGAACGTCTGCTGGTGGTGCGGCTTCTGCTTCTCGGGGGTTCGAAAGTCGGACTCGTCGTCGCCATCTAGCTCGTATGTTGTTTCAGAAGCTCCGTCATCGCCTCGAAGTTGCATGAGTCGCTTTCGCTCGTTGCGCTTGTCGACTTCATGAAGAAACGGCGGCACAGGGGGGATCACCACTTTCAGTCGCGGGCGGTCGCTGGTCGTTGATGTCATCACGGTTGCTGGTGCTGTTGCTGCTACAGGTCGAGCTGGTGGTAGTGGGGACGACGGAGAAGGTGACAGCGACGGCGGCGAACACGACGTGTCTGAAGGCGGCACTAGGTCGTCAATAACAATCGCTTTCTTTCCGACTGCTCGTGCTGCTTCTGCTCTGTGTGACGCCGTCAACGGGGACGCAAATGCGGCCACCACGTCTTCCTCGTGAACTGCTACGCGCGTGTCATGTAACGGCTGCTGCTGTTTCTCGGCTGCGCTCGTCGTCATGGCCGCACGAAGGAACGACTGAACGCGACTCGTGAAGCTCTTCTCTCCGTTCTCTTCCCTAATTTATTAGGGTTTTCCCTCTGTCACTGGAGCGAGGATCCCATTTTTTCAAACTTTACACTTAGCATTTGTATGGGAAGAGTGGAAGAAAGAGAGGAGGAAAAAGCGGACGCTCGCTGTGTGGAGGGGGATCCCCTCCCAAACAGGTAAATGGGTTTTAAAGTCCGGAAACCCACGCGATTGTCTTAGACTTTTGCTTACGGTTTTGTATGCTCAAATATAAATGGGCCTTTGTACCATTTAGATTAGGACATACAAAACTGCAAGTAAAAATTGAAAACAATAGAGTGGGTTTCCGATCCTCAAACCCATTTCCCCACCATATTCTGCTTAGATTCTTCCATACAAAACATAATTCAACTGTCTGAAAATTGTCGCCGCTCGCCCTCGTGGCCCAGCGTTCGGCGGTGGTGAGGAAGTGCCGTCCGCACACACGCGAGACGAGAAACGCAAACCACCACCACAGCAGAGCAGTATGTTGGCCCGCACGATCCGCCAAGCCGCCGTGAAGGGCGCCCGCATGGCGTCCACCAAGCGCTCATCCGTGAACGGCCCGGGCATGCTCGAGAGCGCCTACCAGATCTTCATGAAGAACAACGTCACCTACGTCGGCACCATCCTCGTGGCGGCCGTGGTCGTCGAGGGCGTCTTCGGCGGCGTCACCAGCGCCATCTGGGAGTCGTCCAACCGCGGTGTACGTCCTCTATATAATGTGATATTGCGTGCGTCTGTGTATGTGTCTTGTGGATAGTGTTGCTAACTGTTTATGTGCTCGTGCTGATCTTATGGCGGTTCTCCCCATTCTGGTGGTGCTGTTCTCTGTCGCTTGAAACCAATGTTGGCCATTTGAATGAACAACAGCGCTTGTATCACCACATCGACTGGACGCAGTTCAAGGGCGACGACGATGAGGACGAGGAGGACGACGAATAAGCGATTCATTTAGAAGCCACCGGACGAGAAAAAGGGGGAGAGTGATGATGATGAAGACAAGCGACATTAAGGAGCTTCTGTATCGAGGAGCTACAGTACTTACTGCGCGTGTCCGTCGGCCACGAACAAATAGCGGAACACCAGAAAAACAAGATAATAAAGAGAAGCAAACTACGTGAACACGCGCGCGTTCTCTTTATTTCTCTATGGACGACACACTAGCGAAGCGCGTGGGTAATATGCAGAACCTAGTCTTTCTTGTTGAGGATCGCTGCGGCGGCGTCGATGCGGTAGGCCTTGGAGTTGCCTGGGCGACGCTTGACCTTCAAAGCGCGCTTGTCCAGAAAGCTCTACATAAATCAATAGCACATGGGCACACGTCAGTCGACCAGCAGCTCAGATAGATAAGAAAGCACACATTTTAAGACGCACCTCGATGTCCTTGAGCGTCGCGCCGGCGGCAACGCAGCGCACCATGGCAAAGTACATGACGTCGGCGGCCTCACCGGCGACATCAGGGACGGTCTCGGCCTCGGCGAGCTCCTGCGCCTCTTCCACGAGCTTATTGCGCAGCAACACCGGGTCGTTGAACAGGCGCTTGGTGTACGAGCCCTCGGGCGCATCCTGCAGGCGGCTGACGAGCATCGACTGGAGGTGCTGGAGCCCGCCGGCCTCACCCCAACACGTGCGCGTGTTCAGGTGGCAGAAGCCCACGCCCGTCTGCTCCACCGTGAAGCGCAGGGCGTCGCTGTCGCAGTCCACGTCCAGCTGGATGAGCGCCTGGAAGTTGCCGCTACTCTCGCCCTTTTTCCAGAGCCCCTGGCGCGAGCGCGAGTAGTAGACCCCGCGGCCGCTCTCGATCGCCGACAGCACGCTCTCCTCGCTCGAGTACACGAGGCCAAGCGCGACACCCCCCTCGTCTGCGACCACGGTCGTGAAGAGGCCGTCAGGACGGTCCGAGCGCAGGCACTTGGCGAACGCGCGGCCGGCGTCCACGAAGCTCGTTCGTTGCGCATCCTCCGTAACGACAGAGAGCGCTGGCGCTACGACATGGATGCCCTTGTGGTGCAGCTCCGCGATACGAGGCACGACAAGTGCACGGTCGAACGTCTCTTGCTTGGCGGCGGCCCACTTGACCGCGAAGAAGAAGCCCTCGTCCAGACCCTTGCGCACGCTCTGCAGCGCCTCGAACAGCAGCGCGTAGTCGCTACTGTCACTTTTCTCCAAGCCAGAGCTCTGCGACTGAAGTGCGAGCACAACGCCTGAGGCACACGCAGCCAATCGCTTGATCTTGTCGTGTAGCTGGGCGGCAAAGTCGGATTCCGCCACAATGAGCGCGCTCACGTCCACTGGAATGCGCAGCACCACGCGACTGACTGGGAGCTCCGAGACCGCCGTCGCGACCTTCTCGAGCGCCGCCTCGTCACACGACTCTGCCACGACGAGCACCTTCTGGATGCCCTGGTCGAGCCAGCTCACTGCGGACTCCATCATGTCGGCGCTGAACGGGCCGAGGATCGAGCGCGCATCGAGCAGCGCCGTCTTGATCGCCAGCTCGTGCTCCGTGACGCTGGCGGCCTCTGATTTCACAGGCGCGAGCGCCAAGAGCTTGTCTGCTGGCAGGTGCGCGTAGAGGAAGTTGATGATGCTGAGCTTGTGCACCTGCTCCAGCTGCTGCTGCTGCGTTGCCACCCCGAGCACGTCGAGTTCCGCCACCAACATGTTTGCTTTCTTTTGCAATTGCGTTGCTCAAAGCGAGTGATGTCATCCAATTCAGTTAAAATCGATCTGATTGGTGGAAAATAACAAAAGTAAACACATGCTTTTCATGCGTGAGTGGAGGAAAATGCAGGAATGGAGGGAAAAATCAAACTTCTGTATGTCATGTTTCAATCAGTCATGCTATGTTATAGGTTTCTTTTATGCTTCACATTCACTCACCAGTCTCGATCAGTACATGACGACCTCGCGGCCGTTGAGCGGCTGCACGGGGCGTGCGGCCTCGCCCTCGTCCGTGGCCTCGAGTGTGGTCAACTGCTTCTTGAACTTCTTGAGCGAGTCCTCGGTCGCGTACAGCGGGGACTTGATGACCCACCAGTCCACGCCCTCGGAGCACGGCGGCGTCGTGAGGCTGCCCGGGTAGTTGAACACGTTGCCCTCGTCCATCTTCTCGACGAGCAGGTCCGCGTACGAGTGCGCGACCTGGACCGTCGCGTTGACGTTCCCTAGCGAGCCCCAGACCGTGTCGATCCACGGGTGCTGCTTCGTCTGGATCGCGGACTGCTTGCCTGCCTTGTCGATGAACATGCCGATGACCAGGAGCTTGTCGCCGCCGTCCTCCTGGTGCACAAAGTGCGTCTCGGCCTCGAACTTCTTACCGCTGAGCCGGTGCTCGGACGGCATGTGCATGTGGAACTGCAGCAGCGAGTACGCCTTGCCGCCCTTGTGCACCTTGCACGTCGTGTTGCTCGCCATCCACTTGAACGTCTCCTCGAACTGCCTGAGCCCGTAGGACGAGCAGTCGCCTGAGAACGACAGCGGCGCCTTCTCCTTGATCTTGCAGCCCTTGCTGACCAAGATGTCGATGGGCGACTGGCTCTTGCCGTTGCAGCTCGGGTAGCTGTGGCCCCAGTTTGCGGGGCTCAGCATCTCGCTCACGCTCGAATCGTCCTGCTGCGCGGGGTTCGTCGACGCCTTGTCGCTCTTGTAGCCCCACTTGGCTTCTTCCTGCGCGGCGACGAGCGGCTGGAACGACGACGCGCACAGAGCGAGCAAGCCCGCGGCGAGGAACTGGAGTCTCATCTTGGTAAGAGATGTGGAATACGAGACTGACTGGAGTCTCGTGGTGCTTGGCTGAGGCGTGGCGAATTTTGAAGTGTGCGGTATGGCGAGCTGGGTAGAAAGACGGCGCGAGCTGTTAAACGACGGGCGGTCGCAAATCGCAGTCTCCCAGCAAACTGATGATGAGGTTTCAGATCGAGAACTAGCGAGCGAGCGAGAGCAGAGAGAGAGAGACAGACAGACGCGAAAGACGAGATGTGGGGCACGCGTGGAGCGAAACTGCGAATATGCAGGGCACGGAGCCTCACGCCAGTGCTCCGGCCCTGCATATTCGCGCTGAGCGAAATTGAGATCTTACGTGGGCGTTGAAACTAAAATTAATACTGAAGCGAAGATTAAAAACCCATGCTTTTTCTTTCCATCTGGCTCTTGCGACTGAAGAGCAGAAACCAACTTGAAATTTGATATTATTTTTGTAAGGGAATCTGGAAGCACAATTTTGAGTATAAAACCAAATACAGAAGGGTATTAAGTACTGGAGGAGATACGGAAAGACGGGCACAGTCATCTGGCCATTTAGCGCTGGTGGAGAAGCGCGGTCGTTACTCATGCGTGGGATTGCAGTCTTTTAGTCTGTTGCTGGTTGTCCGCTGGACACAAATGGCGGTCCTGGTGTCTGCTGGGTTTGAAAAATTGCGGCAATATTCAGACCAAAAAATCGCAGCATTGAAACCCCTATTAGGGGGGTTCAATGTTCTGATTTTTAGGTCTATAGAAGGTTTGATGTGAATTCATCCACTGGCTCGAAAGTGACTCCTTTTTCGAGCTGTTTGTGTCAAAATAATCAGAATTAAATCAAGTGATTCTTCCTCGGATCGAAATCCGATACTGAGAAACACTTGTGCGAAGCAGAATTCTCATAGTAGTGCCACATGCTTAACTCACAAGTGACGCCGCTCCAGTTGCACATAGCAACAATCGCGTGTTCCCTCATTTCTTTCAAAACAACAGCAGGCACTCGACAGTGTTGGCATCAGTAATCGAACAAAACCTGGCTATTCCGGCTTGGGCTCGGTCACTTCCTGGGCAAACTGGCGAAGCTTCTCCACCACGTGTGCCATTTCCATCCTCTTCACTGGGTCCACCGCGCACGTCGCCTCGATGAGCTGCCACTTCTCACCACTGATACTCTCTGGCTTTGGAGGCAGCCGACTGGCGCTTACAAGCACGCGTGCGACGTCACGCGAGACACCTTTCCACGGCTTCCCTCCAGTCAACGTCCCCAGGACGCACCATACAATCAAATAGACATCCGATGGAGAAGACGCTGGGATCGTATCCGTCCGAGATTCGGGAGGAGAGACCTCCGGATTTGTGCACTCGTAGTGGATGAGCTCTCCAAACTCGCGCTCCTGGTCGTGCAGTATCTTCATCCCGAACAGGTAACGTTTAAAAGGTCCATGGACGCAGCGTCCCGGCGGAGCAACGTTTGAGTTCCTCGGATAAGCACTGCCGGATCTCTAAAAAAGCTTCAGGGTTCACTCGCAGTCGCTCTAGCCACTTGGTGTGCATGTTTCGCTCTGATTTTTTTTCTCGTGTAGAAGTTCTCAGTACTCGTAGATGGCTTCGTGTGTCGAGGCCGCGAGGGCTCATGTGGATCCACTGCGCGGTGCTCTTGTACGTGCTCTTGTCCTTGAACTCGAGCATCCACTTCCAGGTACGCAGCGTCACGAGCGCAAACGCAGTGTGGCTCTTTGGATTGTTTTGCGTCTCGCTCGCTCTTTTGAATTTGCAGTAAATCAGACCGCTGCACGAGGTCGTCGCACACCTCCGCCACACCGTGTACCATCGGATGCAGCGCCACGAGTTTCTTCATCCACACCGCGAGCGTGGACGTGTCTGGTCGAATCGCGCTGTAGTGCTCGGCCATCAGGTCCACCATCGCAACTGGGCCCGCAACCGAGTTTGCTGCTTGGCTTGAAGCGGCTCGACTTTCTCCATCCGCAGCTTTTGGCTCAAAAGTGGCGCCGTGAGCGACCAACTCGACCATGATATCTAGTTGGCCGCTCTCTGCAGCTTTGAGCAATGGTGTCTTGTGACAGGACTGACTGCCATGAGGACTCGAGTTGTTCTTCAACAGGTGCTTGACAATGTCAATGTGTCCATGCAAGATGGCGGCGTTGAGCGGCGTGCCGCAGAGGATGGAGACTGTGTCGACAGGGACGCCGTGGTTGATCATAAGTTGCACAATGTCGACAGACAAGTAAGCGGCAGCGTGCATGGGCGTGTCCATCGACTTCGCGCAGACGTTCAATGGCGCGCCGTGCTCGACCAGCAGCTCCAGGGTCGCGATGCTGACGATCGATGTGATGGCGAGCATGACGGATACGCCAGCCGCATTGATGAGCGTGACGTCAGCTCCAGCTGCGATCAGCGATTCTGCAACTTGCGGTGCCATTACGCGAGCAGCTTCAAAGAGCGGTGAGTCCCCATTTTTGTCCGTCGCATTTGCATCGGCGCCATGTGCAACTAGCACCTGCACTGCCTCCGCACTGCTCGCATAATGCAGCGCCGTCTTCTCGAGAGCGTCTGTCGCATGGACGTCTGTGCCATTCTCGAGCAAGAGCCTGGCGATGTCAGTCTTGTGGGACTTCACTGCAGCAATCAGCGGCGTCTCGTCGGCGTGGTCTCGCGCGCGGACGTCTGCGCCGTTCGCCAGCAGGATCGCTGCAAGCTCGACACTGTGAACGCAGAAAAGCGCAGTTCTCCCATTGCGGTCTGTAGCGTTGATGTCGGAGACGAGGCCGCGTGCGAAGAGCGCTTGGAGCTCGGAGGGTGGGGGCTTGTGCTTGAGAACGCCAAAGAGCTGCTCGGGGATACTTTTCCTGTTGAACGCTGAGCGGATCCGCGCGTATGGGCGACTCGAGACTGAAGGAGGTCGTCTCGCGACTGCTGGCCAAACTCAAATCCCGCTTTGTTGGCCATCGAGAGGGGAGATCGTATTCGACCACGTCTCATTCGGCTACTCGAGCAACCCCAATGACAGTGTTGCTCTTCAAGACATATCCTGTACAGTTGCTGGTGGGCAGAGAATCGGCGTAGTGGGCCGCACCGGATCGGGCAAGAGCCTCATTGCGATGGCGCTATTCCGATTGCATCCGACGACACGCGGGCGCATACTGATAGACGGCATCGACACGCGGTTCCTGGACCTGAAGACGCTGCGCAGCAGTCTGACAATCATTCCAGAGATGCCGATGTTCTATCGCTGTTCAGTGCGGCACTACCTGGATCCGTTCAACGAGTGTGGTGAC
>JAASFY010000628.1:0-18364 GCA_023334035.1 Globisporangium okanoganense
AGAGCGGCCTGCGCGTCGCGTTCCTTGACGAGGAGCACGCCGTGCACATTGGCGCGCCCGCGGGCTCCAACGGCTCGGCGTACGTACTCAACGGGATGCCGAGGCGCTTTGACAACCCAGGGTCCCTCATGGGTCCTTAAATACCAGGGCTCGAAGGTTTGCCAAACAGTATTCGTTAGCCAGCTTCTCAATATTGTTAGATACATTTTTGATGGAGATCAAACTCACTCATCACGAGAGGAAACAACGCACGGGCCAAGACGAACGCTGCCAGTGATATGAACATGTATTTGTCATTTGTGCTTTGTTGATAGGTCGTCGTCAGACAGCGCTTTAGGATTGCAAGTTCAGGTTGCTCTTGAACCACTTGCTCGTTGAGAAACCGTCGCTCGAGCTGAACACGGACTGGCGCGGCGCCGGGGGCCATGGGACGCCTTACAACAAATTGACACACGATCACAGAGTTGCGTTAGAGCGGCACACACGTTTGGTATTGACAAAAGTACAAATACAGAGCAAGCTTGAGCAATCTCTTACCGGAATGAGCCATGGAATTCTGCTTGTTCCCTCTCCGCGGCCGGTCATTGAATTTGTTGGCTGCAGAAATGCACACGAACGAGCGGTCGTCTTCCTCGTCATCAAGCAGCATACTCTGTGTCACTGCAGTTGAAAAACACACAAAATAACCAGTGAGCACTCAACACTGTCGACTGTAAAAGATCAATATTATGCGCATTTATTCGTACCGTGTGCACCCACGCGCATCATCGACGCCCGACGGAACGACTGCGGACTGAAGACGCCCCACTTTTTCACGATCTTCAAGTCGACTTTCTCGTCTTCCTTCTCGCTTGGGATGATCGCCGGCTGCGTCTTCTTGGCACTACCCTTGGACTTGGTCCCATTAGCTGCTTTCCCATTGATCTTGAGCTGTGTGGACGCGTTCTTCCTTGCAGAGGCTTTCACGAATGTCGTCTGGATCGGCTCGTCTTTACTTAGCGGCGCATCAAAGTCCAGCAAATGGTCCTCGGCCTGTGGCTCTTGCGCTGCAACACCGATCGAGATATGAGGTCACCGGTCGCGTTCGCAGCAGGGAGAAGAACTCACCAGAACAGATGCTCACCTTGAGGCGGGGGTGTCGAATACACAAACCCATGGTCATCTTCATCTGAATGCATAGCGTCGAACGTGCCGACGTTCCTGCTGAACTGGGAGAGAAGGAGGATCGCGTTCGCGGCCTTCACTAGACGACGCTGCTTTTTTGGCTTCTGTGGATCACAGTCATTCGCTGCAGCTATAGAATGGTTGAGACAAAACAAGACAACAGAATTATCATCAGACCCAGCTCAGCACTGCACACCTAGCAAGGGAGTCAACAGATTTGTGAGCCTACCTTTGGTCTTTACCCGCTTGCGAGCTTGCGAAATGGATACCGAAGAATTATCGCCCGAATCGTCATCTCGATCGGAAAAGACTTCTCTCAGCGCCGCACCGTTCGCTGATGTCCTCAGCTTCTTCCGCGCTTTGACAGCCGACGAGGAAGGCTCTTGCTGTTGGGCAACAACGATAATGAGCTCGCTGGGCTCGCTCTTCACTCGCACTGATGCTTCACTGCCTTGGAACCGAGCATTAAGGGTATGTGGAGCAGCAGCCACTTTCTTGAGCTTTGGCTTGATCACAAACTCTTCTTTGTCTGCCATTCGCACTCGCTTGCGGGAACTCGGCACCACTGGCGATTCTTCTAAAAGCTGCTTTATGGCTGCTTTCGCTGCTACATCCGCCTTCGCCGACGTCACGAGGGTCGCTGCTGCGTTTCCCTTGTAGGTTTTCAAGGTCTTGCTAGAAGAGACTTTGGCTGTCAAGATCTTGTCCTTGTCCTTGTGAGACGCAACGCTCTTCACAGTCGACGCTTTCTCGCTTTTCGCAGCAGGTTTTCGCACTGGGGGTGCCGGCGCTTCTTTCTGCGATTTTTGGTTCATTTTCAACTTTGTCGGAGCTGGTTTTGCGACATACACCACAACCTTTTTCGCTGGTGTGGTCTCCTTGCGCTTGGTTTGGTCCTTTGTCTTTGTCTTTGCCGCCGCTGTGGAAGTTGAGTGAAAATGGGGGCCACCGACAGCCACAAGCTCGTCGTCATCCTCCTCCTCGTCTGCCACTCTCTTGCTCTTGCGCTTGGTCGCGATCGTAACGGTTCTTCCTTTAGCTGAAATCACTGTCATCGACTTCTTCGCAGTGTCTTTGGCTTTCGTGGCTGCTTTCTTGTCCAGCATCAATTTTGGCGAAATGGGCGATGACGCGACATGCTTGACGGACTTTGGAGACGGTAGCTTCAGAGCTACTGTCTTTAGCTTCTTCGTCACTGTCACCAATTATAATACGAATGTTACTCTCATCAGTTCATTCTCATCAGTCAAGCCAATCACCGCACAGCACGACCTACCTTTGGTTCGCAGCGGCTTGTTGATGGACATTAACGGCTCATCGTCCTCTGTAACATCACTCTCGGACTTCAAGGTCTTCGCCTTCTTCGTCACTATCACATGGTGCAACCCAAATGTCCATTCTCATCAACTCATTTTCATCGACCAAGCCAAACACCGCATACCACAACGTACCTTTGGTTCGCAGCGGCTTCTTGATAGGCACCAACAGCTCATCGTCCTCATCGCTCTCAGCCTTTGAGCCTTTCATACCACCACTCTTGGCCTTTGGGCTCTTAGCAGAGCTATTGCTCTTAGTCTCTTCCTCCGGTACGTGCTCAACCACTTTCCCACCATGCATCTGGAAGTGGAGCTCGCGGTTCTTTACAAACTGGTCGAGCCACGGCATGTCGCCGCCCATTTTCCGTTTCGTCTCAGCCACAACAGGGGAGGACTCAAACTGCTTGGGCAGCGTCCCTTTCGCGAATTTAGGGAAGTCCATCGTCGCATTTGACTGGAGCACGTGGTTGAGCGAGTACTCAAAGTCCAAACCAGTGGACTTACTGCAGTTCTGCTCAAACTTGGTGTCGAACGAGATCACGTCCTTCTTCGCGATCCAGCAGCTGTCAATCAATCAAAAACTATCAGTTATAACCGATACACACCGAATAACACATGCATCTGTAGACTCGAATAACAACAGGCACCACGCACGTAAAGTTCTTCTTGTCGAGAAAGTTGATGTGGAGCTTGCTGCAGGTTTTCAGAATCGCAATACCCTCTTCGTTCCCAGGCGCGCGCAGGGTCGCCTGTAAATACCATATAAAGTTACGAACCTGATAGGAACATATCAGCTCGAAGGATAAATTGAATATAACGCACCACTGCAGGCCAATAGGGCCAATTGAGGTACCGCACCCAGACCTTGACCGACCACGTGTACGTGTGGTACGGCGCGACGCGGTCGCTGTTGAGCGACACGACCTCGTTGAACTCGTCGCCCCAGCCGTCGTAGCGCACTTTCACCTGAATTATGGATACAAGTTGTTTTAATATTAGCAGCCACCAGTCAGTCAGTCTTGTCCACACAGATGAAAGAAGTTATGTGCGCACTTGACTTACTGAGTCCTTTGATGGGACGCTTAGCACCTCGGCCACGTGCCACACACCAGCATCGTCCAGCACATCTGCATCACAAGCACAAACATACACTGTCAGCATCGCTCTAACCCATATAGATTTGCATCCAGCAAAAAAACAATCCAAGGCTCTTTCTCTTTCTACAGTCTAGCATACCGATCCAATCGCCAACGCTGAGCAGCGGGTACTTGTGCGATCGCTCTGCCTGCTTCTTGACCACAGCTTTGCCTGCAGAGCTAGCAGCAGCAGCTTTACTGGAAGCCTTCGCTTTACCAGCAGGTGCTGCTAGCTTTGCCGCGCTCTTCTTTGGTGGTGGCCTGCGCACCGCCGCCACGTCGTCCGAGAGTATGAGAATGTTGTTCTTGAACCGCGCGCCTGGCGCTCGCTCCGTCTTGAACTGCGGTGGCGGTCGCTCTTCGCTCTTGCTCTCCTCTTCTTCGCTTCTGCTGCTGCTGCTCCGTGTGCGTCTGGGCTGCGTCGTCAGCCGCCGCGCGGGCAATCGCTGGCTCATCTTCGCTCACTCGCTCCGTTGATCGTGTCAGCACCAATTCTCGTGAATCAGGACAAAAGAAATCTGTGGGCGGGATTTTGGGGATTTTGGGGATTTGGGGATTTTCGAATGTAAAAATAGGATACTTGGCTGATATAAAGTGGTTCACATTGTTTGTGTAGACCAAAACTAGGTTTCAAACAGTAATAATGTGGTACACCTGAAATATGGACACGTGAATCAGGAACGCAGTCATGTTGAAGCTACCTGGGAATATATAATGAATGGCCCTCGTCCAGAACCAACCAGTCACAGCCAAAATGCCAAGCGAAAAGGTCCGCATAATAATATTTACTTCGTATAGCTACTGCTGGTGGACCTCATAGAGCACCTTTCTCCAACAACAGTCCACATCCACGCGCGCTCTCTCTCTTTCTCTCTTCTTCTTCTTCTCTGCGCCTTCCATCACTGCAGCACGCAGCTCGAGCGCACCAAATCAAAGATGTCGCCGTCGCGGCATTCGTGACAGCGGTACCACGCAGACGTCTCGGGGCGCACGGTCTTTGGATCTCGGTAGAAGACGCGCTGGCAGTCGCGACACGTGCCGTACAGGCGCACGTCCGTACCGTCCACGGGGACCGCCATAGGCGTGTGGCTGGCCGCGTGCTGTTGCTGTGGCTGGTGTGGTGGCCCCGTTTGCTGACCAGGTCGCCCAGCATGCAGATTGATCGCCTCGACTACGGGAAATAGCACTTGGGTCTTGCAAACCGGGCAATGAAGCTCGTTGCGCAGCCACTGGTCGACGCAGAACGCATGGAACACGTGCGCGCAGCAGAGCTGCTTTACTGGACTGTTCACTTGGATCGCCTGCAGACAGATCGCGCACGTGGGCGGGTGCTTTGCGTCATGGCCAATTTCAGTATCGTGGGCGGGTGGTGCTGCGGGGCCTTTTGCAGAAGGGGGTGGGTTCGCTGGCTCTGCCTCGTAGAGGTGCTGCGGGATCTCCTGCGCCGTGGTTGGGTTAATCGTGGGCTGCTGCGAGTCGCTCATGTTTGCTTGTCTTGTTCTCTTAAGCTGCGAATTGAATTGTGGAGCTCGCTAGCTAACGGTGGCTTGTCTTCCAGATGGCTGCCGCGGCCACTTGAGACAGTTGGTCACTATCTGCGACAGATCTGCGACCCGGTTCTCTTGCTTTTTTTCACTCGTACGGTGGCGGTGGGCTCTCGTCACTGTCGTCATCGTCGTCAACTTCAACTTGGTGACGCGCCACCTCAGGCACCACCAGAGCGGTACATGCATCCAAGTCACAACTACTGACTGGGAGGGCTTCATCGCCGTCGTCATCTTCGAACAGCTCGAACGCATCCGAATTGGAATCCTGCGACTTTGGAGAGGTACGAGATTCCAAAGATGGTGGCTCAGGCTCTACTGCAGGCATCGTGAGCTGAGGCATCGACTCTGTTGGCAGATTCGTGTGGACACTTTGCTGCTGTGGAGGTTGCCAAAGCTCCTCTGTGTGGTTAAACTCAGCATTGTTCGACAGCAGTGAGACTGCGCTCCGTGTGCCTCTGGACATGGCGTCCTCCCGTGGCGCCTCTTCTTCCAGCGGCCGTTGCTTTCGTACAATTTCTGTATCGGAACGTACGCCTTCGTCACGGCCAAGCACGGTACTGGTATTCGACAGGGACGCAGCGAGAGTCGGCTTCCTCTGCGCCGCTGAGAGTTTTCGGATCGTTGTTCTCGTTGGCGCTCGCCTCGACAGCTGAGAAGATGTCGAGGCTGGAGCTTTCTGCTTGTTGGCCACAGTAGCTTGTTCGTGTCTCATCATCTCTGAAGTGCTGAATAGTGGGAGCAGGTCGCGCTTCGTCGTGGGCTTTAAACGATACTCGAACGGCGGGAGTGGCGGCAGTGCGTCTTTCTCTGCATAGACGCTTCTGGTATGCGTTGTATTGCTGCGTTGCTGCTGCTGGTCGGCGTCCTTGGCGAGGATGAGCACCACAAGCTCGCCGTTCGCCAGCACGTTCACAATCGGGTCTTTTGGCTCGAACATTAAACGTCTGGAGCCAAAGTGGTGCGTCAGAGTGAATTGGTCCGTCACTTTGAGCTTTGCTGTGGGGATCTGAGCAGCTCCTGCTTTGTTACACTGTGCTGAGGCACTACCCACTGCTGATGTCGATGACGCAGCGGACGCGACGGCAAAGAGATCGTTGTGCTGGAGCCAAAAGAGTCGCGTCTTGATCTTCTGCACGACATCGCCCATCTTCTCTAGTCTGTTGACCGCAAGATGAAACATCCCAAAGGGACTCAGCACATTGACGCCAAAGTGCTTGGGCCTCACAAACTCGATGAACTCATCGTAGTTGAGCGTCCCGTCGCCGTCAAAGTCAAAGCGCTTCATGAACGCAGTGAGCACGGTCTCGGGAAAGCACATATTGCCCTCTCTTTGCAGGAATGCGACAAATTCAGCCATGGAAATCGTCCCAGAGCCGTCAAGATCCATCTGCTGGAACGCTGTACGCATATCTGGGAACATGATCACCAGCTGCCGCAGCTGGCCCTCGACCGAGTCACCTGAGAGCGGTTTGTTGATGCAGAATCGCTCGAACGCCTCGCAGAATGCGGCTTTGCTGGTCTCGAGCACCTTGGGAAACGAGCGCTGGAATCGGCGGCCGGTGATGCGCGCAAACATGATCTTCACAAGGAAACCTCCAGGCGTGAGACCGAGTTTCTCCTCCAGCAGGCGCTCAAAGTCTGTGGACGAGATCTGGTGGTCGCTGGCTGAGCTGCTGGGTAAACGCGACGTGAGCTTGGCCACGATCCGCTGGAAATCGACCTTTGCCTTGGCGGTTTTCGCACCTGTGGCGTATTCGAGCACGGCCGCGCGGACCTGGAGCTCGCACATCTCGACGCGGAAGGCGATGGCGCTCGCCTGGTCGAAGAGCAGCTGTCCATCGATTGCGGTTCGACTACAGCCAGCAGTAGCACCTAAGGACCTGAACGCCTTGAGCTCAGTGGGGACGAGGTCGCTGGGCAGTCCTGCTTGCTGCAGCACCTCTTCAATCTTATCTAAAGTGAGCTGCTGACCACAGAACGGCTTGAGCGCCAGATGAGCTGGGGTGTTGGCCATCAGGAGCACTGTGAAGAACCGCTCGAGGATTTTTATGGCCTCCTGAGGCGTACAGTGTACGCCTGGAGTAACGTTACAGGCACCATCGACAGCGTCAGAAGGCTCATTTTGCTGCTGCTCTTGTAATAAGAGCTGGTGTGGGTCAGTGTCGCTGGTACCGCCACCGTCGCTCGCATTCTTGACGCCATGCTCTTCCAGATGCAATGAGCTGCTGTTTTCTGTGGGCGGCGGCTGTGTCAATGGACCAGCAGCAGGTTGACTCTGGAGCTCGTGCGCAGATCCAGCGTTGCCACTCGCTGCCACTGCCTTCCTCTTTTTCTTTTTCATCTGCGCCCAACTGGCGCCTGGTGCTGCTGTCTTCTGGTGCTTCTGCAAATTGTGTGGCTTTTGGCCCACCTTGAAGCCGTTTCTCTTCGTAATCCGGTACCGTCTTGGCTGATATTCTACTTTCCATTGATTTTTTAAATATAATGCTTGGAATAGCAAAATAGATGCTCAAGACGAGAAAACGCCAGCTCACTTTTTCGCATCTTGATTCTTCAGGAGGGAGGTGCTGCTTTCATGAAACTCACAAAAACGCGGCCACGTCGTCGTCGTGAAGAAGAAGCAGGTGAAGAAAAGGGGGAAGCTTAGCTTCGCTGCTGTCGCTCGATTCGCACGCCCACACAAGACACAAAACCCACACGTGCCACCATGTTCAGCTTCATCGCCGACAAGCTCAACGTGAAGAACCTGGGCGAGATGCTCGCGCCGACGTTCACGCCCGAGCAGGAGCTCCACGCGGCGATCGAGACGGGCATGATGGACAAGGTCATGCGTTTCCTGGACGAGGCCCAGATGGACCCGAACACGCCCAGTCCGACGGGCAACCTGCCCATCCATACAGCGTCGTACAACGGGCGGATAGCCGTTGTCGAGCTCCTGCTCGCGCGCGGCGTCGACGTGAACCGCGCTGGGCCGCGCGAGAACTCGCCGTTGCACTTTGCCGCGTCGCAGGGCCACGAAGACACGGTCAAGTTCCTGATCAACAGCGGCGCGAACCCGGCGCTGCGCAACCGCAGTGGCAAGACGCCCTATGACATCGCTAAGGGGGACCGCATCCGCCAGTACCTGCTGCCGTTGCAGTTCCGCCACGAAGATCCGAACCAGGTCGCGTCGTACCTGCCGCCAGGTATCACGCCATCGGTCGACCCGTTGGCGCCCAAGCCCGACATCGCTCCGCCGCCGATGGGTGGCGACTATTCAATGATGGGCGGCCCGCCGCAGCAGCCGCAGATGCCGCAGAACCCGCTGTATGCGGCAGCAACGCACAGCGCGATCCCGCGTGGCGGCGCGCAGTCGCGAATCACGCGCGGCGAGTACCGTCCGATCCAGGCCGACGGCTTTGGCTCGAGCGTCGGCAACGAAGCGCTGACAGCAAAGTTCGGCAACACCCGCGAGATTAAGGTCACTGCGCCCCCACCGTCGCTCGGCGTGGGTGCTGCTGCTGGGCAGGCGCCAACGCTACCGCCGCCGTCCGACGGATCGAACCCGTACGCTGCGCAGCCACGTGCCGGCGCGCCGTCCCCTCCAGGCGGTGGATACGGTGGATACGCTCCACCTCCACAAGCACTCGGTAGTGGTCCGCCAAACAACAACTTTGCCCGTGGTCCGCCGCAGTTCAAGATCTTTAACCCCAAGCTCGCGGCACAGAACACTGGAGCTGCCCCAGCGAACCCGGGGGCGTTTGGCTCGGGAGCTCCGGGCGTAAACGCCGCTGCCGGCGCGCCTCGCGGTGCGTATATGCAGTCCGTGCCGCTGGAAAACGACTACCAGGGCGAGGAGGTGAATCTGTCGGCCAACGCCAGCGTGCTTCAGTAGAGAGAGAGATCGAGAGACCGAGGCATAGACTGAGGAAGAAGATGTTGGCTCCCATGTTGCGTAGCGAATTTCCATACAACAACTGCATTGCTAACTGCGGTTGTTCACACTGGAAGTATCACTACGAAAGTGGCATACAAATTTCAAGATCATTTGCAGGTAACGTGTCAGAAATGTCTAAAATAGCGTTCAAGTCGACCCTTTACATTTTTGAAGGTGACGAATAATACCCACGACTGTATGGCGGACAAGAAGGCGCTCGAGTCGCTCAAGTTCGAGGAGCTGGCGCTCCTGAACGAGCGCAAGGAGGCGCTGAAGAAGGACCACGAGGCCTACGTTGACGCGCATTCGGAAATCAAGACGCTGCTCAGCGCTTTCATGGCGGCGCTGCTGCTCGAGAAGCCCGCCGACGTGCTCGCGTTCGCGCAGAGCCACTTCGCCACCTACAAGCCCCAGTTCGCCGAGGTGCGTGTGTGTGCGTGTATCGCTATCGTACGCGTATTGTGGTGTATGAATGCTCATGTACGTGCATGTACTGTGTGTGCGTGTGTCATGTTGTAGCTGGAGCCGCTGGTGATCGCCGGCCCGTCAGGCGTAGGCAAAGGCACGCTCATCAACATGCTACTTGACAAGTTCCCTCACCTGTTTGGCTTCTCCGTGAGCCACACAACCCGTGGACCGCGCGAAGGTGAGGTCGACGGCGTCGCGTACCACTTCAAGCCGAAAGAGCAGGTGCAGGAGGAAATCGACGCCGGCAAATTTTTGGAACACGCGAACGTGCACGGCAACATCTACGGCACGAGCAAGCGCGCGGTCGAGAGCGTGCAGGAGCAGAGCAAGATCTGCATTCTGGACATCGACATCCAGGGCGTGCAGCAGGTCAAGAAGTCTGGCATTAAGGCCAAGTATCTCTTCATCTCGCCGCCATCGATTGTCGAGCTCGAGAAGCGACTGCGCGGTCGCGCGACCGAGACCGAGGACAAGATCCAGCTGCGCGTCAAGAATGCCACGGGCGAGCTCGCGTTCAGCCAGCAGCCGGGCATGTTTGACGAGAACATCGTGAACGAAGACCTCGACGTGAGCTTCGCAACGCTGCTCAACAAGCTCCACGAGTGGTACCCGAAGGCCGACTTCTCGTAAGCAAAGTGTGACTGAACGACTGATTGAATGAATGGATGGGATGAGAGAAAAACGAAGTGTGGAGATTAGATAGGAAGGCGCGTGGTGCTGTGGGAGTGAGCGTGTGGCCATAACAGAGATGCATCGCAGTGAGCGCTGTGGGCAATTTGAATGAACAAGCAAACCAGACGATGATGACGAAGGCTTGGAAGACAACATCGCACATCAGGTCTGTAAGATAAGCTATGTTCTGCTCTTGTATACCCTTACAATAATGTTTGTACCCCACAGGTCGAGATGTACTGTAGCTACCCGATTCGGTACTCGACTTCAAACCCCAGAGCAGCACCAGCATATGCGGCATTGTGAGGGGTCGCGAGACGGCTGCCTGGACCTCGACTGACTCCTCGAGGTGTTCCTGATGGGCTAGTGTACCCCTCGTTCCAGAGTTCAGGCACAAGGTCTTGTGGCTGGAGGATCTGCTGGTGCATGGTAATCGAGCGTGGACCAAGCGCACACGCCTGAGAGAGCTCTTTCATCCACTTTCGCTTCTCCGTCGCGCTCTCAGCAGTCAAAATCAAACGCGTCTTTGTGTCTACTGTGACGACGAAGCTCATCTGGAGCGTGGCTTGCGCTTCGCCTGGGATACCAACAGGCACATCGCTGACTCCGGATTGCTCGTCTAGGTGATATCTACTCAGCGGCTCCACAGTACTGAGCTCTGTGATCGCGACGTTCGCTGGGTACTCTATCAAAACATTGTCGACCAGCGAGAAGAACCGTCTCCGGTGCTGCATCACCCGAGGCAGAACTGAAGCCAGCGGCGTCTGAGAATCAAGTACAGTGACGACGCAGAGGAAGCCCTGCTTCCGCACCGAAGCCTGCTCGTGACCCAGTAGTTTCCCTTGATTCGGCTCCCGTGCTTCTACTGCACTAGCAGGGAAGGGCACCATCGGCGTCTGCCTGACATGAGCCATCGATCGTGGGAAGATCTTGAAAGGCGTTGAAGCCTTGAGCTTTGGCTTTGGAAACTCGGAGCTGCTCGATAGACATGGAGGCGCTTGACGAGGCTGCGCTGATATGGATGCAGGAGGCGGTGAAGACAGAGTCAAGTACTGTCCAAGAGCGTTAACCTTCGAGAGCGACGGTTCCAGTTTGATCATTCGCATGGGCGCGTCAATGTTCTTCATCTCAGCTCGCAGGAGCGCTCGCAAGTCGATCTCAAGATCATAAAACCGTTCATCATCGGCTTCGTTTCCAAACCCACCACCACCAATTTCCTGGAATCCTGGCGAGAAGCGTGGGGATCGAGGCGTTAGATTCGATGCTTGAGCAGCTGTTGCTGCTGATACTGACGCCCCACCTCGGCTCATCGGTCGCGAGGTGCTCGGTGGCGTGGGCACGCGAGGACTCAGCACTCGAGACGAGTCGTGGAAGATCGGGACCTTCACCTCCAAGTGGATGTGGCTCGCAGAATCGCTCAACTTGGTCTGGGAGGTGGCTCCCACCACGGGCTCTGGCTCCAGGCACTCATCTGCTTTCGCAGAAGTCGAAGACCTGGGGCTCTGAGGTTTCCGAGAAGAAACTGGAGTATTGTTTGGTGATACAGCGCTAGTCTCAGGGACTCGTTGGCCGCTGCGTTGTCGTCGCCTGAGAGAGCAATCGTCAGGGAAAGAACCGAAAAGCGTCGAGTTTGGCAGGCCGTGCTCCAGCTGATAATGCTCCGACAGGTGCTGATGCTGGTACACGGCTTCGACAACACTGGTGGCGGTATTCCCTCCACACCAATAGCGAACTTGGCTCTCACTGGTGTCGCTTTCCAGCGAAGGCTCCTCTGGCTGAACGAGCTTCTTGGCCTCGCGCTCATGGCTCTGAAGCGCCACCAGGTCTACTGGTCTCGCCATCAGCAGCCTGGAGAACGGGATCGACGTGTCAGCACTGCCAACACTGTTGTTGCTAGAGTTACTAACAGTGACAGTGGGGATCACTTTCTGCGGCGACTGGAAGTTGAGCACGGGTAGGAAAGTCGCGTTGGGCGTCATCCCCATCTGGGCCGCGCGCTTCTCGTTCATGAGCGTCACCACGGTCCGCTCGGCCATGTCGAACTGCTGTCTGTACAGCGCGGCCATCTGGCTGCTGGCCTTCTCGAGCGCCGCGAGTTGCGTTCTCGGGAGAATTGCGCGGAGCTTGTCGATCGCGACGTTGGTGATCGTCACGGACGCCGAGACGGCCTGCAGCGTGAATGGGAAGATCGAGTTGACGCCGCCGTCGAGCCAGAAGAGGTGGCCGTCAGACACATCGGCGACCGTGACCATCACGCGCAACAGGTGCTTCTCTGGTCGGTGCGTGGGTAGCTTCTGCTGTTGTTTAGTTGGCTTGACGACCGATTCTTTAACCTCATTGCCGTCAGTCTGCTGTCTGTCGAGCACCACCCGCTGGCGAATGGCACAGGTCCCCTCTTTGAGCAGATACAGCTCGCCTGCGGTGCTGAAATGACTGGCTGTCGCGTGGTTCTGCTCAAAGACACTCGAGCCGCGCGTAAAAGTCTGGAACGAGAGCGTCGTGTACAGATACGCAATCTTCTCGAGTTCCAGGCGCGAGAAGAAGGACACACGCGTGCGCAGGTACTCGATGTCGCTCTTCATCTGCAAAGTATGTGGCCAGTGCTTGAGGAACGCGGCGGCCGGAAAGGACAGCAGGCGACAGGATTCGAGCGCCAAGGCCGAGATACAGCGCGAGAACTCGGGCACAAGCAGCTCGAATTCGCCAAAGCCGTTACCTGAGAGCACCTCGCGAAGACAGTTCTCTGTGGCTATTGTTGTGGTAGTGACTCCACCAGGAGCTACAGATGAGCTGTCGCTACTGCCACCAGCAGCAGCACTGCTAGAATACGAGAAGAAGGTGCCGTTGAGGTTCTTCCCGTACAGTCCGACACGGCCGTTGAGCAGAAAGTAGTACCGCGGCCCACTGCTGTGCGCGCCGTTCTCTTTGTAGGCGTTCATGCCACGCTCCAGGGCTTCAAAGCGCGCCACGAGACACAATTCACGCTTGCTGGCATCCGAGAGATTTCTCAGGAGGGGGATCTCGGCGATCACCCGCATGGTCAAGAAGCAGCGCTGGTTCAATATGTTCTTAAATAGGTCAAAGAGCTTCGAGGCGCCCTTGCCACCACCGGTGGCGTTGTCGCCTGAGCTGTGACGATGGATGGACACCTGCGAGAGCTTGCGCGTGATCGTGCGCTCGGCCTTGTGCCACTTGCTCTTGGCGAATTTCGAGCGCACGCGCAGCTCGTTCTCAAGTTCATCGTCGGCTTTCGAGCTGATCGCATGGAAGAGCTGTCTGTCCAGTAGAATTAGCTGAGCGCCACCAAAGTTGGCTGTGCTGGGTGATGCTGAGAGGGTCTCAGTTGTCGGAGCTGAACCTGGAGAGATGCTTGCGTCCACGAACACGTCGTGGGCACTGCGGAAAATGCCATGTGGAGCGAGAATCTCATCGCCAAAGACCTCGCCTGGGCCCAGGTGACAGAGAAAGAACGAGCCTGTGACGCTACCGCCATTGAGACCCGTCCTCGTCACGCGTCGAGTCTCGATTTTCTGCTGCAGTTTGGCTTTTGCGGCAGCTGAGTGGATGAGGACACTCGGCGTCGCTCGGTTCCGATCGTGGTGCAACGCTGATACTGATGGCGACTCTGTAGACATGGTAGAGGAGGTGAGCTGCTGGTGCTCGGACACGTCAAGAATCGAGCCACGAGCGCGCTTCTGGAGCTTTTCTTCGTGCACGGCCGCGAGCACTGAGTCGAGAAAAAGTCTGGACTCGGAGATGCGCGAGATCTTGTTGCGGATGATCTTGCGCTTGGCGAACGCGTCGTGGCGGCTCGCAATGCGCCCAACACCACCACCAGTGTTACTAGTCCCAGAACTAGTCCCACCACCAGAGCCACTCGAGCCACTATGGGCTTCCTTGTAGAGCTGCTGCGAGGTCGTCGAGTAGTTACTCGTGACGCTGCGCTCCAGCATCAGGCTGCGTACAGACCGCTGACTGGCATCCAGAAAGGTCGACACATCCTCATTCTGGCGAATGAAGAGTGACAATTTCCCCGAGAGCACGATGATGAGGTGGTCCAGCACGTCATTGCAGCGAATGAGTCGCTCGCCCGGGAGGACGTTCACACAGCGCATGCCACGCAGTAGCTGCTGCATCTTCAGCGGCGACCGCGTGAGCCACGGCAGCTGCTGTTGTGCATGGTGCTGCTCCAAGAGTTTCACGGCTGCTGGGTGCAGACTCGACGGGTTGCGCTGCGAGAGAATGGACCGAAGCGAGCCTGGTGGCAAAGCTGTAAAGCCATCGTTATCATTGCCCTCTTGGTCGCCATACGAGCTGGACGACAATGGCGACGGGATCTCGAACTTGGCCAGGTCCACTGCTGGCTTGTGTTGGCTCTTGAGCAGATTCACGTACACACTCTCTTCGAGCACAAGGCACTCACAGTTTGTCTGCGCCACGACGGTCGCGGGGCAGATCATGCCGTCGAGCAGCACGCCCGTGCGAAACGCGTTGTGCGCATGTAATGTCTGAATGTGAACGCCGTGCATGGCCGCGCGGTGCTTGGCGATCGCCACGTTTGACCGAGTCGTGCCGGTCTCTTCGACAACGTGACCGTCGGCGACAAAGTCCTCGGGGTTTATCTGGCTGCCCTGGAAGCTACTGAAGTGGCAGAAGCTGTGCTTCTGAAACATCTCGAGCGTCGTGGACATGTGCTCGAGGCTGTAGAACGACAAAAAGCCCGAGAGCAGCACGACCAAGTACTGGCTCTCCTCATTCTCATGGAAGAGCACGTCCCCGGCCTGCTTGTGCACGACATTCGTCTCCTGAAGCAGTTGGTTGAGTAGGAACCTGGGGATTAATGGGAAGATTCCCATCTTCTTGAGTAGAAGGGTCACGTCCTCCATTGCCAAAGCCTCGGGCGAGGGCTCTTCTCGAACAGGGGAGTTCGAGCCTGTGAGGACGGATGAGAACCCATCGACAGAGTTGCTCGCTGGTGGCTTGAGCACCATGGACTGACGCCGCGTTGGCCCCGGCGCAGGCTTGGTGGTCCCCATCTTGTCACCAGCGTACTGTGATCGGCCACCAGCGGCCAGCTCTGGAGTTGTGAGCCGCTGGAATGAACTGCCGGCGTTGAAGATCGTGTCGACGTGGAGTGGAGCGAGCCAGCGTTCAAACACGACTCTGGGTACACTGAGGATCAGTGTGTCTGCCTGGACGTACACGACTCTGGAACTGGTGGCTAGCGAACGCTCAAGCAACTCTAAAGCTCCGAAGATGTCGCCTGGGAGAAATTGCTCAATGATGTCTTGGTTTGGCTTTGCTATGGCAGTCGCCGCCAAGACTGTAGCTGTGCTTCGTGGGTGGAACGCTGAGGATGTTCGCAGCATCGAGCTCTTGCTCACTGGACTCACAGCAGGCGCAGTAGCAACCGGTGGGGGAGCCAGGATCCTCAATGCGCCATGGACGACGATTGAAATGCCCGCAATATCGTCGCCAATGCCGAGAAACAGCCCGTCGGTCTCGAAATGACGCAGCTCCATCGCGTGGCACACGCGCTCCAGCACCAAAGGCGGGAATTGAAACAGCAGCTTGGATATCTTGGCATCCGCGAGCATACGTCTCGAGAGTTCCCCCAGTTCGCTTGGTTCACGCTCGACAATGTCTCTCTGGGCGAAGAAATGCGTCGCCCAGTCTCGGAATTCGCCCGAGAACCTGGGTGAAGCAGGCGATGAGGAGGACGAGATGGTGGACGAGAGCGGATAGTACGACAGACTCACGCGATCTTCACGCAGATGCTCTTCGTAGAGCGCCCTGGAGATCCAGATAAGCTCCGTGACGGCGTCCCCGGACGTGAGCCTGATGGGGACGCTCGTTCTGGTCAGTTGAGCGCCAGGGTAGAGTTTGTCGAGTGCGAGGCCCAGTGACTGGTCTCCGAACGTCTGACCCCGTCGGATTACTGCCAGTGGCGTCTTTCGCAGCTGAGTGAGCACTTCAAAGCGCAGTCGCTCCGCTGCAGCTGTAGTTGCTGGTGAGAACTCATCACTGGGATCACTGGTGCTGCTGTTCTCACTGGAGCCTAGCGAATTAAACTCTGTGAACGCGTCCTCGTCGCCGTCCCAGAACACATCGAGGCGGCCGTAGAGCACAATGATCAAAGCATTAGTCTGTCCATCCAAGGTGGACATTGTGTCCTCCTCACTGGCCAGACAGAGCTCTTCGCCAGCAGACAAGTGGCGCCGTGGTGCGCTTTGGAGCAATTTGCTCTTCGCCAATTCTGAGAGTTGCGAGCAAACGCCCAGGTACGACAGCTCTGGCTGCGAGGTCTCCTGTATAATTATAAATGATTAAAAACATATATCAAAGAGACAAAGTTTAATGACAGCTAGACAGCCAGAACCTCAGAGGACTGAACCAAGACAGAATATCTATTTACTTACTTTGGTTGAGAGCACGCCCTTCTCAATGCTGAGCGAGAAGCGCTGGCGCAGGCGCTCGAGCGTATCCTGCAATATTATAAATATATATATAATAATTATACTCAGGTTTGGCCTTGCATCAGTGGGAAATACGAGTGAAGAGGTGAGAAACCGAACCATTCGAATGGCGATCGCTCGCGTATTTTCCTGCGCGTACTGGGCTCCACATAGAAAAAGAGTTTAAACATCAAAATGTGAGTACTCAAAATAATAGACAGTGAATACCAGATGATTTAATGCTTCGATGCTTACAATGCCCTTGCGCCGACAGAGCGACTCCAATTGAGTTTTGGGTTTCTGCGGACGGCCCTGGATGAGGTCGTCAAAGCCGCACAGCGCTGTTGACATTTTTTTATGTCACACCACGAAAGAATTAAAAATTAAAAACCGGATATTCTCAATCTAAAATGTCTTCAGAGAAGAGTGCACCTCCGTTAGAGTAGGTCGACTGGAACTCGCCAAAGTCGATGAGCACGCCGTGTCGTCGCGCCTGGCGGGCGTTCCAGACCTGGAAGCTGTCTTTCGTGTTCGGCCGCTGGCTAAATGCCTTGTTGAAGTACCCGCAGAGTGAGCCATCGATCTATGGTTATCACATCACATGTCGGAGGCAATTCTTGGTTAGAAATGTGGGTAAACTAACCTACTGCTGAATACTATAAAGTACGAACGAAAGTGAGCACTTACGATCACAAAGGCGCTCGAGTCTTCAGTCACGCGGTCTTCCTTCAACAGTCTCGGTTTAAGGCAATGAAAGCATCAGATAAGGCGAGTCTTTATCAGCAATATTATATTAGATATATAATTTACCTGGTAGCAGAGGATGTCGCCATCGCTCAGGGTCTGCAGCACCATTGTCAAGTAACACATCACAGTGAATAACATTTCACGATGGCTCGAAGCCCCACCAAAAGCTCCAGATCGTACCAGCAACGTGGCTTCAGTTGACAAATCTGTTGAGAAGCCACAGATAACGTGAGAGCATATTTTGTGAGCTTATTGCTGGCAATAATTTCAATCCAAATTTTACAGAGCTCACGTACAGTGGAGAGCGGGGAGCGCGACGCCCGCGAACGCCTCGAGGCCCGCGAGGTGGTGCTGGATCACGAGTAGGTCCAGGTCTGTGCGGAAACGTACACTGCGAGGCACACATACACATACACACATACGACAGTGAGCCATCCGCCAGGGGCCAGGTCCACAATTGCCATGCTTAGAGCTCTACAAGAGAGACGCACGGCCGCTCGAGCGCCGTGACCACGAGCTTCTTGCGAATCGCAGTCACGCCCGGCAGCTCCACGGCGCCCGTCGATGACGTCGCTGGCGTCAGCAGACGCAAAGAGGACGAGGACGACGGCAGGCGGAACGACGCCGAGAACTTCTTCATCGTGCGGTCATGAGCGTTCGCTTTAGTGGATTAAAAGCTAAGCTGATTATAATAGGGCGACGTTTCACAGATGAAAAAACAAAAACTATTGTACGCGTATCTAAATTTTGTGGTTTTGATTGGGCGAGAGCGCGTACAATTATTTCCCGCAAAAAACTCATTTGTGACGCCATTGAACAAAAGTATCCTTACGGCGTTTTTGAGGTTTTTCGCTAGAGGCGTTTAAAGTTTGCAGTTCGTTTGGCGGACGAAAACGTGTTGCCGAGAAAAACGCAAAAGAAGTATTATCAGATGGTTAGCAGC